>WAAG01075448.1:320-18369 GCA_013390105.1 Tichodroma muraria | reverse complement strand
GTGTGTGATGCCAGAACTGAAGATTGACTTTTGACCGGGGATATATTGTATAATTTTCTTTCTGGCATCGTTGATTTAAATGTTCAGATTGGGCTATGAAAGAGTGGGAAGCAGATAAACTATCATTAGCATCATTCTAGTAACACCAGCTGCAGTGAATACCAAACAGGTTTATACTTAGCAGGGGAAAGTAAGTGTAGCTGCCCTGAGATTTGAACATCTATTAACAGCTTGTCCAGTGGCTGAGATTAGAACAGTCTCCCGTCAGTTGATATGTTTCACTCACAAAGTGTTCTGCTTAGTCAAAATGTGAAAGGAGTAANACATTAAGATAATCACTGTTTATGAAAAGATGAAAATCAAAAATATATACCACAAATCAGACTGCCCTATAGGATATGAGGTCCATGCCTGGTCACATATAGAATTTATTACTTCCTTCCCCAACACACAAGATTGAACTTTCAACACATCCGGCATTTAAACCTAAAATTGAGAGTGTGCTATTGCCAGATAGTCTTTTGCTGCTGTGGAAAACATTTCACCTTGTAATGGAAAAGATAAAACCTCTTCTAAATTTCCCACAAAACAAACAAACAAACAAAAAGTACATTTTCCAGAATTTGCAGCCAGTGTAGAACACCTATGTATTTTTCAATATGTACAGTAACATTTGAGTTACTAATGTAATTTCAGCCATCCTAGTACCATTTTTTGTTACATTCTGAGGCTTTTGGGGTTAGTTTCTTTTAGGCTTTGGTCACCGCTAACAGCATGGAGTGGTTTGGGTAATTAATTTATTATTGGATTCAGGGTAACCTCTCTGCTTTACTGCTCCCATCTAATGTGTGGCTGCAGGACAGTGTCACTGTCCCTTCACTTATGAACAATTGTGTAGCTCAGAGTGCAGCATGGTCTGGTTTTCATCCCAGCTTTATGAGTGAGAGTTGCTCTGGACTAGAATATAGGTGAGTGCCACCGATAAAGGAGCTGTGTTGAGCAGTGCAAAATTGACTGTGAAATATTTGCAGGTCCTGACCTAATAAAAATCTTATTTTAGAGGCCAAGACGTGCAGAAATCAAGCACTCAGAAAAACATTGAAAGTATATGCTTAAACACAATTGATTTCTTTATGATTTAAATGTCTGCATGTCTGCCTAATATGTTTCCCTCAATATCAGCTTTGAGTTTCGGTGATTTCAAAAGAAGCTGAAGGTGTTAATTGCTTTGTGTGATTTTGCCAGTAGTTACAGTGTTGAAGAATTTGTGGATATTTTTTTACAGAAAAGCAAAAAACAATCTCTTTCATGGGTGTTTCTTCAGCTGCAATAGAAGTAGACTGAACTTGTGCTTTTCAGGGGCTGTGATTAAACAAGTATTGACTTCTCTGATTCAGACAGTGATATTTATATACCTGGTGGAAAAGAAATAGTTCCGGCTTTGGCTCCACTGGATAGTGGAATCAGAGGTTGAATACAGTCACAATGGTAAAAAAATTCAAGTAAATCTGAGTTTGCTCAGATATCGGTCAACACATGGTAGCTCATTAGAAATCTGCTCTAAGGAATGTGCTCTAACTGCTTATTTCACATGGATCAGCTGCAGTGGTTCCACCAAATGCTGTGACAACTAAATCAGTTTTAAGAATTCTATTTGTCAAGCAAAACACCTTTTAAACACATAACAGAGATGAACCAAAATGAAATTATCATCTCAGCTACTTCATAAGACTAGGATTACACACACTGGTTTCAGGCATATTTATTTTCATAAAGAAAACAATTGGATGCTTCTGTCACCATAATCTTAACAACTTTCTGCACCCTGTCCTTCATTTAATTGACTAATTGTTATTATTGGAATGGCACACTAAGTATATCATGTAGCATTTTTCTGTTTTGCTTCTCTAGAGGTCTATGAAAATTTAAAATTATTTAGCACAAAAATACTGTTATCTCTGAAAAGAACAAAGAAAAATATATTTGAAAGTGAGTCTTTCTATGCATTGGTTCTGGGTATCTTGAGAAATTTTATATAGTAAAAAGAGGAAAATCACAATCTATACATTTAGTGTAGAATTTAGATGATACTGACTTGGCTTCCTGATTACACTATGCAGATGAAATTGGAAAAGAAGATTGTTTAATTCCTTTTGCTGTTTCAGTGTATAAGTAAAATAGCTTGTCCCTGGCTTTTGAGAGTTTGAGGGTTTGTAAACTTCAGGCTTCATTTCCAAGCATGATGGAAACTCTGTCAGCTGTTCCAGCAGATACATATCGTCACACACATCTGAGCTAGCAGAACACTTTTGAGAAGAGTAGGTGCTTGATTGGAGTTATTATGGAACTGTTGAATCTTTGGATCACAAAAATTCCCTTTAAAACAGACTGAGCTAGAAATTTTCATAGGAATAAAAGGTGTTGCACTTATGACAACAATAATTATGGTCCTTCTTGTATCTCTGAAAGGCCAGTAAGAACTGTCTTCATCAAACCTCACAGTCTTGACTATTAAAAGTGGTATTAATAAGAAATATATCTAATAATATATAAATATGATATTTCTGCCACGTCGTATATTTCCCACCCTTCCAGAAAAAACTGGTACAGAGGAATAACAAGAGATAAAAAGTGCAAGTGCCATGTTCAGTCACTGATGGAGACAAGAATATAAAGTTCTTATCTCTATAAAAGTGAGTGGAGTTGCTTGTTCTCCTGCGCTGAATTTAACATTGAAAACACTGCTGAAACAAGTGTATTGTGCCTTGAAACATTACTCGGCCTTACCTACAGGTAATTTTTCATCTACTCCAGTCACCAGTTCACTTCTACTTGGTCATAGGATTAAGGCAGAAATAGGAAAATAAGACTGTTGTTCTGATCATTCTTCAGCTGCTTTCTATCTCATTTTCTGAGCATTCTGCACATTGGCTGGATGGATGCAGCCAGGGACCGTGGTAAATACGTCTGTGTCCAGGCTGAGGCTGGTGAGGAGTGGTGTTCCTCAGGGTTCCTTCATGTCCTTATCAATGGCATAGAGATATCCAGTGCACTCTCAACAAGTTCCCAGGTGACTCCTGACTTGGCAGGAGTGAGAATTGCAGTTGGCACAAGACAAGGAAGGGATTTAATGACTTCCCATGTGCAGGGCATCACCGATAGCAAAGCTCTGGTAGATACAAAGCTCCACAGTTCCATGTCTCCAACTGTGGCCCGTGGCAAGGCTGAGCATGTATCATTGAATACACATTTACCTCCCCATCTGCATTGGAGAACTTTTAACACAGCAGTGAGTACCCACACAGCCAAAACCCAAACATTTACCATACTTTGCAAAGCTGATTTTGGAAAAATTCATATGGGCACTAGAAATTATTACATTAATTATTTGAGCCATGAATACAGGTCCCAACAATTTTCTGTTACACCACTGACTCTGCAGAAAGGAAACAAGCAAAAGGCAGTGGGGGGACATGTTCCAGAGCTGACATTTGTCATGCTGATAAGTTACAGGCCTCATCTCTTTAACATCTGAGAGTAGCCTTTTCTTCTTGTGGTCATCTGTGGATATTGGCCAAAATTAACATTCAGAAAGACAAATGTAATGAAATTGATTTTTAATGTGATGATTTTCAGTATTGTGAATTTTTTTTGTTGTTGTCTTACCACCTGAGAACTGTCTGGGGTGTAAGGCTGCACAGGCTTGCATTTTGGAAACAGAGTAGAAAGTCTCTATTAAGACTGTCAGTTGCAAAATAAAATCCCTGTAAAAACATTATTAAAAACAGCTACATTTTATGATGTAAAATCTAAGTGTTTTCTCTGTTTGAAAAGGATAAAAAATTGAAAAGAAAGATCTAACTGGCAAGGTTAGAACATAGTCAAGCCAGGCCTTCCCCATTAAAATAAAATAACAACAACAAAAATCCTGCAAATTAACCAGCATAAATGATTTTTGGAATCTCTTTTCTCTGCTAGCAGATGATAATGATTATACTAATTATAGTTATATTTTCTGCAGAAGTTTACGAATAATGCATGAAATTAAAATATTGTTTCAGGTTTTGTTTGTCAGATGTTAAAATTACAGAGGCAAAGGCTTTATGTGAACTTTTTGAGAGCAGTAATCTCAGGAAATGGGCAATCCAAGTTCAGCATTGTTTTGGCATTACATTCCCTTTGCAGTAAAATGCTGAACAGATGTATCTGATAGTTGTAACCTATTCAGGAGGAAGCCTGCCAGTGCTAACCTACCACTGGTAGAAAGCAATAAAATGTCTCTGGAACCTGTTCACTACATATGGTTTGCCCGAGGTTACTGTCTTGCCTTTCTTACAATGTTACCCAATAAATCACAGAAAATATGGATTCATTTTGAACTTAAATGAAATAAGACAGGGGAAAAAAACCACCAAAAACACTAAACCCAAAATCCAAAAAGCAGACTGTGAAGACTGTTGAAAATTTTCTCTTCAGACATGAAATCAGATATTTATAAGACTAAACTATTTAAAAAATTCCTAAAAGAGTGTCATTAAAATGTTTCTCTTCTTGCTTAATATACTTATTTTCTTTCCAGACAGAAATGCTATTGCAGCCTACACTTATACAACATCTGCTGTGTTAATTATCAATATATTACTAAGCTCTCAATTTCCTTACTCAGATGTAATTCTTTGAAACATTATGAGAAACAATGGATTTAGGAGTATATCACTTGGGGATTTGATGTACTGTTCAACTTAGATTCCTTCATTCTGGCCAGATGGAGTTCATAAGAAGTTGTGGGGGAGGAAGCCTCTAAACTATTGCCAAAAAATCTTTATTGCACATGCAAGATTTGCAAAAATGGTGAAAGAACAGGTTATCCAACCAACCAGCAGCCTGTAGGGAGAAAAAGCATAGGTTTTACATATAAATCAGTTATGGCCTTAATGCAAAATCAAAGATAACTCTGTTTCAGACTGGAGAAAGCCTGTTCTCATATGCTGCAGCTTCTTTTTGAAATGAGCCATTTGCTTAATCTGTGCCCATATCAGTTTCTACAAAGGTAGTACTTAAAATATATAAAGAGTTGGAGTCTTCCTACAATAAGTATCAAAGAACAGGACTTTGAACGATAAAACCAGGAAGAGATAAACAGTTAAAAATTCTGCATGTTTGATTTTAATTTTTTTGCGTTTGGAGGGGGGGAAAAAAGTATATTTTCTCACCTAAGGTGGGACTTGTATATCTGCATCTAAGCCTGGCACCTTGACCTGCCTTTAAGACAAAGGAGATGAGCTGCCACCTTTAGTAAGCCAGCTAACGTGTTTGGGTGATTTCTGTGCATGAGGAGAGCTGCTAATGTTTCTATCTTTCCTGATGCCCCAGGCAGCCTGAGAGCAGGTTCAGTGTTTGCACTGGCCAGTACCATGCTTCCCCCATGGCCACGGGGATGCCAGAGTGCAGAGTTTGCACTGTGAGCGCAAACGAGGCCAGAGACAGCACACTTCACTGTTTCCTTAATTTATTTCCTCATTTACTCTGCTCGTGATCCTCTCCTGCGAGTGTAAGTTGTCCTGGAATTCATTTCAGCCAGGCGCAGGCCAAATGGCATGTATGCTTGTTTGGGTAATGAGATTTACAGAGAGACTCATCTTTGGCTCTAGGTGTGCTCGGGGTAGGTGAACCCTGGACCATCTTGTTAAACCTGCCTGCTTATTAGACACACCTTGTGTGGAGGAGTCCTTTGGATGTGCAGAGATTTGATATAAATGAATTCGCCTTAAGGTCAAAGAGATTTTTCTTCCTCAGGAAACGCATTAATTTATTGCACCATATTGTATGTAGTAGGACACCGCTTAAAATATGTATAACATTCTTTAGGCATTCAGAAAATGTTTATTTAAAAAGGATTGACTATATAAATAAATTTAGAGAAAATATGAATTTATCAAATGCTACAATTAAGGTTCCTTTGCTTTTCTTGGCAGTTCTTCCTGAGGAACAAAATTTTTGCTCTTTTGGAACAATGAGCCTCATTCCTAGGGGTCATAAATCAAGTCAAAGTAGCCTGAGGGATTTATATCAAAGAATGATCTGCACCACCAGGTAAAATAATTCCCAAAGGAAGATTCTTGGTGTAATTCCAACGAATTCAGTAAATAAATGTGTCCCTTTAATCATATATGAAATAATCTTGCTCCTCATATGCGATGTCACTGGCTTGCAGAAAAAGATTTCTAGTATGCTATTTCCTATCTATTCACTGGCTGAATTAAAACTAATAACATCCCTTTAGCTGATTTCCTTCTCTTACATGGACAATATCATTACTTTGATACTTTATGCTACTTTTAAAATGGAAAGTAAATATTTTGTCAATAAATAAAGATTAGATTGCCTCAGTATACTTATGATCTTTATGAGATTTTATTAGGAAATATATATACCTGTACCAAAGAGTTGTAAATGCTGTCTGTAGTGTAGCTCAACAATGTTCTTTATCTTTTAAAATATCATTTCTCTGTGTTAACCTAATATGTACAAAGAGATGGGAAAACCATAAGCCTTTGAAACAAAACAGGACGTTAAGATATATGTTAGGAATTAATTTGGTCTTGCTTTTTTTAGTTCTCTGAAGGAAATAGAATATATTATAAACACATTCTTGAATTTTTGTAGTGCTTGAAACTGCTGTTGTTTAGAAACATCTTTCTTCTACTTCTGCAGCTTTGAATTGTTGCAACAGTAATAATTTTTGCTTGAATGTTACGATCTTATTTATACAAAGAAACTGAGGTCCAAGCAGAACATTTAGAGTCATATGTCAAACTCCACAGAGACACTTACTATCAGCTATTTGCCCTGTATCGAAAATTAAAATTATAATATGAGGTAGATCTACAGGTACAATACATAACATTTGTGATAAAGAAAAACAATTTCTCCAACAAAAAAAGATTTTGCTGTTTTTCTCCTAGAGATTTATTTTGATTACATGTAGTTTACAAATGAAATACCCATGTTTGATTACAGAAAATGTTTGTTTTCACAATTTAGTGGGAAATTAAGATTTACTGCTAATTTTCATTTGAAGAAAATGTGGTGAAGGTCAAATGCAAGACATGGAACAACTTAAAACTCATGTAGGTTTTTTTTCAAAACTATTTTCAAAGATTATGATTTTACCCTGGATTCTCATTTCAATAAAAGGGTAATATACAATTAAACTCACCCCATGTTTAAGGAAAATGAGGATTGTGACACAAACTGACAATAGACAGGAAATTTAAAGTTAAGGCTATAACTCTGGTTTTAAGTCATCATGGAAAAACAGAGAGCATTATAGACAGAGTGTCAGTCTTAGGTTTCAATTTCCTGTCTTTTGTCAGTTTATGTCACAATGTTAATTATGTTTAACATAACTTCTGGATTTCATTTCCTTGTCTGTTTTTCTGTAACTTGTTGTTCTTGTTGTTTTTACAGGGGAAAATAAATTTCATTGCAATTAAGAGGGTACAGTTTATTTACCAGAATGATTTTTTTTCTTTTGTTTTTTCTTTTTTTTAAGTTATGCTGGTTTTGTCTGGGAATGAGTTACTTTTCCTCAGAGTGGCCGTGTTTTTAAATTTGTGCTGAAAGCAGTGTTGATATCACACAGGGATGTTTTATTTTTTGCTGAGCAGAGGTGGCACAGTCAAGGCCTTTTGTGCCTTTTAAGCCACCTACCAGTGAATGAACTGGGGGTGTGCAGTTTGGAGCAACAGAGTCAGAACAGCTGACCCCAAACGACCCTGGTATGGAAATATCCCATACCAGGCTCAGCAGTAAAAGCTGGTGATGAAGAAGGAAGAGGGGACGCTGGCAGTAATGGCACCTGCCTTTCAAAAGTCACTGTTTTGTGTGATGGAGCCCCTCTTTCCCGAGGGTGACTGAACCCCTGCTCGCTGGTGGGAAGCAGTGAATGACTCCTTTGCCTTGCCTCACTCGCCTGTGCAGCTTTTGCTTTACCTATTAACCTGTCTTTGTATCAACCCATGAGTTTTCTGACTTCTGCACACCCAGTTCTCTCCCCCATCCCTCTGTGGGGAAGTGAGTAAGCATCTGCATGCGACTGAGCTGCCACTAAAAACCCCACAATGTTTTTCTCAGAGCCATGACACATTACTTGGAAAGCCTATTTTTATATATCTCATTATTGCTAATTTAGAATTGCTATGATGAATTTGTTTTACATAGAAGATAGAGTTCTATATATATTTTACAAAATCCATTTGCATAATAAAAGTATGGCACTAAAGCTATTTGAATTGTACACAAATTTGCAACCTACCACAATTTTAAAGACATAATAGGTATTCTAGATCAAGAAAATGATAGTTTCTTAGGTGTTATGACTTAGAATGAGTGAGCCATTCTCTGCAACACAGAATTTAAGGGTTCCAGCCAACACAATCTCATGACAAAAGATAGAAAATTGTACCAAGGGAGGAGTCTGGCCTTGCATAATGTGCTGCAGTCCCTGTGGATGTTCAAAGTACAGAAGGAAACTTTCTTGTGAATTGGTATTAGTAGGGGAAAATACTTCCACACTGCTGACATAATTCCATCCTCTATGGTGCTTAATTGTCTGTTCATTTCCATGTTTCAATGGAGAAAAGAACCATTAAGTTTAGAGTGTTTTTAATTACCAAAAAGTAGATGTACTTATTTGTGTCTTCATTTAAATTATGCAGTACATAAGGATATTTGATTAAGAGCAATTGATTTTTACCTAAAGAGGAAGTCTCTAGGTACCGGGCATAAATCTAATCTCACTCTTTGAAGTGTTATATCTACCTGGGATCTGAAGTCTTGTATCACATTACCTTTGGAAACCTGAATGTAACACATTGACTTTCAAAGCACTTATTCCCAGCTTGCAGGATCTTCAGGAGCTTATGTTTTGTGTGACTGATGAGAAGCCTTTGGGTCTGAATTTTAACAGTGAAATTGGAGTAGGAATCTTTTAGATGTGTAAACAAATTTCCAAACAATAAAAATTGATAGCAGACTTTTGTCTTTTCAGTTCAGTATTTTGTCACAACTAAATGGGACTTTTCTTAGTTACTGAAGCTGGACAGGCCAAGGTAGCATTCCTTGAGGAGCAAGACCTCAAGTTGAAGTCTTGCTGACCTTGGTTGGAGATTTTGCTTCCTGCTGAATATTCATGTCTTGTTTTGCTCCCCCTGTTCAGCATAAAAGTCCATCAAGTCTCGGTGGCTTGCAAACAAGTCAAACGTATATGGCCAGCTTTTTCTCCACTAATACAGGTTTTTAAAACAACAGAAAATTTCAGGTGCAATCTGTATGCACTGCAAAGCTGTGGTTTTTGTAGCTTGCAATCCCTTAAACAGGCAAAAAATCCCTTCCAACTGTGTACATAGGTATCCTAGAAAATCAAGAACAAATATGTAAAAACAGTAAAAGTAAATTACTTAAACGACTTTAGCTGGTCCAAGTTTGAATTTTTCCTCACACAGCTGGCAAAAAAACCCCAACCATGCAGATATTGGAAACCATCTGTTTCCTATAAGAGGTCAGCCAGCCTAATTGGTCACTTTACTATTAAATACCTTTCAGCATATATGCTTTTAATGGCTAAAGTGTTACTGAGTTACAAAAAATGGTTTTGTATCTTAAATTAGTGTTTGCTTTTTGATATGCCTTGTGACTTTATTCAACTTCAGTTTAGTGAAATAGTTTGGAATGATACATGCAGGTTAAGTTCCCCACTATATTCACTATTAGGATATGAATAAGTGACCTCTTAAGTCAAAGGAAGTCTTTCTGTAGAACACAGTGTGCTTTAGTCCACATCCCAAATTAATTTTTTGTGTGCTGTTTTTCCCTACTTTTTATATGGACCAGTGTAACTTGATGTCAGAGTTTTAGGTTTAGATTTTACTGGTTTATTGTTGGTTTACCTTCTCGCATATATTGCTACTTAGATTAATTTCCTTGCGTCTGTAACATTTTTATTTCTGATTGCCTTTTAAGTAGTCCCAAGAATATAACATATTCATAAGAAAAGGCACCACTTTTACAGGGAATAAAGATTTGACTGTTAAGTTTATGTGTATATATCATTACATAAAAAGAATTAAACTTCTTTTTTTTTATAACTGATAATAAAGCTCTCTGATGAGCTGTTAAAGTACTGGTGTGGAAAACTACTTCTTAGTCACCACCATACAGTATTTTCTAGAGAGCTCTTCACTGAAACAGCCATTTTTATACTTTATCTGCTCATTTGGAATGTTGCCTTTTTTTCAGTAACCTAGGACCTATATGTTTAAAAATTAAACATTTCTCTATAAATGTTTTAGAATGCGATTTCATATGTTCTAGACTAAACTGTTTATTTTATTTTACAGTTTCTTTTTATTGTCAAGATAGAGCCATGGCTCAAAAGAGGAAACTCTGTCAATTGACTGCTCTATTTTATGTCATCAGCCTTTCTCCTTATTAGTCTTTTAGAATTCCTTATTTACCACATGCAGCAGGACTTAGCTCCTGCAATAAAAGCTGCAGCTGTTTCTGCTTTCTTCTTTCTCTTTTTGCCTTCTGCTAACTATGTCCCAAATGCAGACAACAATGGTCTGTGTACCCAGGGAACGAACATCAAAAGTCTCTTTTGTTTTAGTACATTCCTCCTTTGCTGCCCCAAGAGCAGCAGCTTTTATGGCATTTCTGGCACATCAGCAGCAGTTGGGAGGAAGACTGTGGGCCATAATCTCTTACTAATTCTGCTGACCAGAAGCTCTCTGGGGTGGGGTGGCTCCAGCCTCCAGCGCCAGCAACACCAGCTGGCCCAGCATCCCTGTGGGAGGGTGTCTGCCCTTTTTCAGCTTCTTTTATAGAGTTGCTGCTGGGTCAAGAGGTCCTGAGGAGTCCCAAGCTGTCGTGCTGCATTGACTGGAAGGAAAGAGAGGTGTTGGCTCTCACTGGCTATTTGGCGGCACAGAACTTTCCAGAGGTTCATGGCTGTGGCTGCACACTCTGACCGGGATCATACCAGCCCCTGGCGTCTGTAGATGTGCTGCTGCTCATCAGGTTCTGGATAGAATCTGGGAATCTTTATGGTTGAAAAAAACCTCCAAAATCACCAAACCCAGCCTTTGACTGAGCGCCATCAACTAAACAATAGCACCAACTGCTACGCTGAGTCATTTCTCCAACACTTCCAGGGACAATGATTCCAAGACCTCTCTGGGCAGCCCGTTACAATTCTTGACTTGGTGGACTGTAGGTAAATTCCTGATATAAATAAGAAAACAAGAAACAGATCTGGATTCAGTACTCAGGAGAGGCCACCCAGTGGTTGTTGTTCTTTTGTAAAGTGTTACCTGTTTTATATTGACAACAAAAGGAACTTCTAAAGCCTGGCTTCCCTTTGACAACCTAAGAATGAATTATTAAAACAACACTTTATGAACCACATATTCTGTCTCACACGTATATTGTCTCAAGATGATCAGCCTTTTTGTATCGTGACATGAGAAGGAGTAGCTGCTTTGATCTTGGAGAAAATGCAAATTAAAAAAAAAAAAAAAAAAAGCTGGCACTCTCTTTGTTGTATGGACAGGAGTTCCAAGAGACAAATTAAGCTATTTTCTACTCATGCAACCTCGATGTGGCCAATAAATTGTTTTGCCATCACGCCCTCTGCTTGTGGTTTAACCCCATACAAGAACAAAACACCACCCAACCACACTCTCCACATTGGTTTGGGGGAAAAAATCAAGAGGATAAAAGTGCAGAAACCCATAGGCTGTTAAAAACAGTTTAATAGGGAAAGCAAAGGCTAAGCAAAAGCAAAGCAAAACAAAGAATTCATTCACCAGTTCCCATGTGCAGACAGTAGTTCAGAAATTCATCTTTGTATGCTGAGCATGATGCCATGTGCTATGGAATATCCTTTTGTTCAGTTAACACAATAAAATGTACTTCATCTACGGAAATGTCCAGTTGCAGGGAGTAACTGAAACTGAGAAAATATTGCATTCTTGGTTTATGGAGAAATCAGGTGAAAAAGAGCTCCTGTTGACTTCAAAAATACCACTTATAATTCCTCACTGTGACAAATCCTGGCTAAAAAATCTTGTCTTGGTTGCTCTGAAGCCCAGTGACTACTCCAGGCTTAAAATTTTAATTTTAACTAATAGATATTAGAAAAAAATCCAAATATTTGATAGCTTTCATACATCAAAATGAAGAAAATGCTTTGCATACTCTTCATTTGATTAATATTTGGTGGTGTTAGTGAAAGTATCACTTGTTACATTTTCAGGACTCTTCTAATGAAAAACACTAAGTATTTGCTTCAAGTAAAAAATTCTGTGCTATGTTACTGTTTTTTTTTAATTATAAACCTGCATTTATTATACATAGCAATGATATATTCTTTTGTTTATTCCAGGCTTCAAAGTTTGCCAATACCTGTGTGGCATTTTTTCTCTCATAGTAATATGTCTTATTGTTTAATTTCACCGTTACCCAGCAGTATAACCTTGATCAACCTAAACTGATTGTAAAATTTCCCATATCCCTAATGGAGAGGGCTCCATTATATCCCTCTTTAAACTGAGGAATCTTTAGGTGATGCGTTCATTATTCAGTCTTTACCAGAAGATTGATACCTAGAAACTAATCATATGAGCATGTGATGGTTAATAAATTGGTAACAACTACTTAGATTCATAACCATTGGCTCGCTTACATAACAAAATGTACTTCATCTACTGAAATGTCCAATTCTCGATGGTAGAAATACAGTATTGTATGCACACATTCTGTAAGAAACTTGCACTTAAATGTAGATGCAAATCAGTGCATGAAGAAACACCTGGAAGAGTTTATGTATCATTTTCTTTCATAGATCTTTTTATAAAAAAAT
The DNA here is from genome assembly GCA_013390105.1 of Tichodroma muraria. Classification (NCBI taxonomy): domain Eukaryota; kingdom Metazoa; phylum Chordata; class Aves; order Passeriformes; family Sittidae; genus Tichodroma; species Tichodroma muraria. The sequence goes on along the minus strand of WAAG01075448.1, from coordinate 5,447 downwards.
AATTTCTTTGCAGATGTTCTTAGGTATGCATGTGATTTCAATATTCGGAGCACAATGGATTAAATTAGTGTTTTTTAGGAAAAAGAAAAGGGTATGGGTAATATTTGATTATAAGCATGGGTTTTATTTACTTTGTAAGTTTGTCTTGCGATTTTATGGCACATTTTGAGGAAAAAAAATCTAGAATCTTTGCCAAAGTAAGCCAGCCAATCTTTAATTTCATTGAACTTGCTCCATTTCAGAGGACTCAGTCTCACTGTGGAGAAGCCTGCATGATCTGCAGGAATAAAGCATCACATGTTCCCATTCACCACCTAAACTTGGGCTGTGATAAATTTATAGTGATTATGATTTTGCCTGCTAATTTTTACCATGAAAGTAATGATTCAAAATCTGGCTCAATTTTAAAACTGAGTTACTTTGATTTGTGATAGTATTTATTTTTTGTATTTTTTTTACTGGTGATCATATTAAACATTATAAATAAATTGAAAACATTCTTTCCTGCAAGCTTTAGTTTTCAGCATTAGCACATTTGGTGTATTTTTCTTCGTGTATAAGATGGGTGTCATTGCAGTGAATCTCTCAGTAAATTTCTCTTAAATCTTTATGCTTTTCCTTATGGCATAGGATTTGCCGTATGGGCCCACATTTTCCCTTTAAAAATATAAAATCAAAATGAAAGAACTTGAAAAAAGTTATTTCATGAAAACATGTAATAATACTTCTTTTTAAAATTATTTTTAAAACTTACCTCCAGCCACTGTTATTTTCACAAGCATTACCAGTATAATTGTCTTGTATGAGCTGATGGAAGACTTTTTTCAGTTTTCTAAGCAGGAAAGAATTGAGATTTACAAAAGGGAAAGGGACTGAAGAGCAGTAGTGTAACAAAGGTTGGTAAGCAGCCCTACCACATTAAGCTGAAAGGTGGGAAAGGATGTAAAACCGGGAACCTTGCTTTGGCAAAAGAGAACACGTTGTGTGCAGAGACAAGAATTCATTGTAAGCGAAATTAAAATCATAAGAGATTGATCAAAAAAAGAACAGTTACTTTCAGTCCAGTTGCAATCACACTAAAGCCTGTAGCCAAATTATCTAATTAATGCAGAAAAACCTCTTCGATAGCAAAGTTTAAATTTTTATGCAAAAATTTGCTAATCCCCACCTTTTTCATCTGCTGCTATGACCACCCTGCAACTCTCCCTCTCGCCCCAAAAGTTCAGCCAGACAGGGCATGAGGGGATTCAGCAAATGCCACTGCAGCCTGGCAGTGGGGTGGCTGCCACCACAACCCAGGCACATCTGGATGAGCCCTTGCAAGTTCTGTGGCCCTGTGTGCTGTCAGGGAATAAAAAAAAAGCCTCTCTTCTGTCATTAGGGAGTACAAAACATTGCAACTACTGAGCTCCAAGAAGCCTCCAAATTCTCCCTTTTAATATTGACAGGGTGGAGGTCAGATGGCAGGGGTCTTTGGTGTGCCATTTCTAGAAGAGTTTCAATTTAGAGAGAAAGGGAATTGTAATGATTTTTTGCTGATCCCTATCTGATATCCTTTCCCTCCTTTGAAAGCCCCCATTTCATTCATGCATTTGGCGCAGAAATCAATCTAGTAGAGATGCAGCAAGGCTTCATTATCAGCTATTACAAAACAGATTGAGCCTGGCATCAGAGGAGAAAGGGAATTTCACTGTTGTGTGTAATTTAACTGGAGACTCCAAGATACTCAAATATTACTTGTCCAGTTCTAGTGCCCCTTTTCTCTCACCCTTCCTGTATTACACTAGCAGCCAATGTGAAGTCACACAGTGAAAAAAATATCAGCTTTATGATATAACTCTTATTTCTTTCTACTATTTTGTCCTTCTGGATTTTGATTAGACCAGTGTGGAATTTAATGAAGACAAAGTGCCACCCATGTTTGTCTTTTCCATCCCTCACATTAATTATAATGTGTATATGTTTTAAATTTCATTAGCAATGAGTAGGTTTGTTCTGCAGCCTGCTAACAATTTTTGGAATCCACAAGTTCAATTAAGAATCTGTGTTTTGTGTGAAAAGGTGTCTGTGTATTGCTCTTTCTAGCCTGACTACTGTAGCTGGAATTTTTCAATAAGACCTTCCAAGCAGCAATGAGCACCAGCAGTAAGCCTAGACTGAAATTCTTTCTACTCATAGGTTCTTTATGTAAAGAAGCAAAGATGAGAACTGATGACCACAGTATAAAAACATGTGGTTTTGAAATTCTCCATGGTGTTTTGGATAACTGAGATCAATTCTTAAGTGAGGGAGGAATGTACAAATATTCTCATATATAACTTTGTAGCTGGAAAAAACCACCCTGGCTCATTTAGTTCACTGGTTGATGAGTACATACAGAAAAATCTACCATAGCTTTTTTGTTAGGATAGCAGATTCATTTAATAATGGGTAATTGGTTACTGGAAAGCCTGATGATGTTGAATGGCTGAAATCTTATAAGTATATAAATACAATTTGAGGATAATTTCATGCATTTAATCCAAATATGTGATTCAGACAATATAAGAAACAAGCCTGTGGAGTAAATTGTAGTGGTTCCAAGAAGTAAGATAATGGCCTCAATGGGGCAACCTTTATTTAAGTATCCTTACTACTGAAGAGTCAGCAAGGTTGGTATTTGGAAAAAAAATTAAGGTTTTTCCTGACATTCTAGGCTCCAGAAAATTCAGGATCGTTTAATTGCTGTATTACATAATCAGTGTAATCAACCTGAGATTGGTGCTACCCTGATCTTCAAGAATTTTGTATTAGAAGCACATCGGGCGAAGAGATCCAAGGTACAAATTATCTTATCCTGCATTTTTGTTTGCTACAAGAGAAAGTTTTTGAAGCACTAGGAAACTCGAAGACTTGCAAAATTTCTCTTGTGCACAAATATTTTTATAATCACTGTGGTTTTGTTTTTTGGTTTTTTTTTTAAGTCATTGTAGATTCCTGGAATATTTCATGCAAAAGAGACTTGAACAGGGAAGACCAGTGACACTCACAGAACTGCTCCAGTAAGAGGTGATATTCATGAGTGACCAAATGTCTAGACCATAAAAAATTTCTGCAACAGCAGATGACAGTCAAAGGCTTTCAGAAGTCATAAAAGAAAAGATAATTGTGCCAAATGAATCCTTGTAATGAATCTAGTTCTTTTGCTTTGTGCTCTATCTCTTTAAAAAAAAAAAAAAGCTAAATGCCTTTTCCAGTGACTGTTTTGGCACTCTTACGTCTTCTCTTCACCCCTTAGGAGAGCTTTTACCTTTAATTTTGGTGTATCCTGCTGTGGCCATGCTATTACTTAGCTATGACAAGAGTTTTAAAATTACAAACATGTGGGGCTGGGGTTGTTGCATTTTGCTTTAGCCTTTCAAAGTGGCTTGTTGATGTTAATATATAGCACCCCTGCTGTGTCATTTTTTCTTATTCCGACTTTCTTTTTTTGTTGCATTTTGCATGTGGAGCCTGAGTGATTAATATTTCATCAGTTCTTTAGTGCAGAATGTCACAAGGATGTGTTGCATTTGGCTTTTCTGGAGCTCTGTTGCCACTGAATTGTGACTAATAGGTGGAACTGGACCTCTAATGGCTTCATGGGATCACCATCAAATAGAAACAAAAAACTGTTTGCAACATCATTAATCTATAAGAAGTTCATTAAATATTTTCATCTGCATTTTAAATGTTACCTTCTCTACAGTATGTCATAAATTATTCTGATAATGTATACCCCTGACTTAATTCACTGTTTAATGTGAAATTCAAGGTACAGTAACACAGTTTCATTAGGAAAGTGGTCTGTTGCAAAAAAAGGGGTTACAAAATTTCATGAAAAACAATGTTTGTTTCTATATTTTGTCTAGAGATTACATAAGGAAGTGTATTTCAAATTTTTGCAATTTTAAAACTCCTAAATATAAAAATGTATGTGTGTACACACACGTATATACATAAATACCAGATGCTGGCAACACAGTCACTTAATCTAGAAAATATATTTGTTTTCATAAGTTAAATTGGATGTAATTTTTCATGTTTAACTTGAAATCATCTTGGTTTTGTATTAAAAAACATCAGGAAGAAAGAACATATTTTTCCCCAAAGTTTTCTATTGCAAACACAGGATGGTTATATGATGAAGCAATTGCAATTACATTTCTTTCTAAAATGAATGTATGCATTACAGGTGTTGGTGTGAGCCTTGACATCAGTTTTTCACATGTACATCAGATTTCAGACTTGGGGTAGCCTTGCAAAATAGTGACAATGTGATGGTGGGTGGCAATCCAGGGAGAGACCAGAATGCCAGGATTACATGAGAAAAAAAAACAGGACTTAAAAGTGGGGGGATATAATCAGCTTAGCTAAATCTGCAAGAAACTCAGGCTGGAGGGCTCTTTGATTATATTTCTACCAGATAACCTGTTTGAGCTGGAGTATGAGTGGATAATCCACATAAGTGCTCTTATCAGAAGGCTTTGACTCTATGGAATGATCTCAGGAAGATACAAATCTTCTACCAAAACCTCAGCGATCACATTAACAACTTTAAAAAAAAACCAAACCAGTAAACACTGACTTTTTATATTACATGTAAAAATAATTAATTTTCTGCTTTGTCCCTGTTTTGGTTAATTTTTGAATAATTTTGTAGATCTTCCTGCTTGTTATTTTCAAAATCTAAATAGGGAATGTTTAACAGCAGACTTGTGCCCAGGCTTAGCTGGGGAAGACACACAGTTAAATCAAACTGTTCTCATATAAAGTATTGAGCACAAATATATGGAAGGGATGTATTTCATCTTTTAGAAAAATAAAAAACACTGAAAAGTGAAGAGCAATAGGTGTTGTGAGTCTTATCTCAGAACTTTAACTTGATACTAGTACAAGGATAAGGATTCATTACAGTTTTTGCTCAGATCTATCAAGCAGAATGAAATAGATTCTTTTGATTATTATTTCACTGAAGCCATTTCTAGTGTAGACAAATTTTCCTCCAAAATTTTTATAGGATAATGTATTGTGGGAAATGAAGACCAGATTGTGTAAGTCGCCCATTGGATTTGAAGGCTAACAGGGCCTCTTCCTTGATGATGTTGG
>WAAG01075447.1:2022-13179 GCA_013390105.1 Tichodroma muraria | reverse complement strand
ACATCACTCAAGTTTGGGGAGCTAGTAATGAACATATTGAACTAATCTCAGAGAAAAAGGTGGTTTGAAACCATCTGATGCTTCCCAGGAACAATTACAATGTGTGTGAATGTAATTGCAGGTAGAACTCCTGAAGTCTGGCTTGGCTGCAAAATCTGTGTAAAAACATAGGCTTTGAATTTTTCTTTTTTCTTCTATCCTTACCCCCTATTCTCTTCACACTAAAGTGAATTTCATTAGACCTTTACTTTGGAACCTACTTTTATTTATTTCAGATTTATANTCTATTTCTAGTTTTGGCTTTAGAGGCACAGTGTGAGAACCATTATATTTGGACTTATAGAAACACTTCCCTATGAATTATAACTGGAGATCTCTACCCAGGCAAATGGCTGCAAACGTCCTCTTTGGCAGAAGATATTTCTCTCTGTTGGATGTTATTGCTATGTATCTTTCACAGTAGTGAGAAATTTGAAAATACTCAAGCAATTAGGGGATATGTGGCAGCAGTGTGTGATCATAGTTAGTGGCTAATTTCTTCCATTTTGAAGATGCCACTCTGTAAAATAATGGGGAAACTGTGCTGGCTTCAGGGCATTCTATACTGCAGCAGTGTACAACTGGTCACTAACCAGGAGTGACACGAGGCAGAGCCATGCTTTAGAGTTTTTATCCACATCATTAAACACCTGGATTTCTGCCCACAAGTTCAGGCAGAAGACTGATGCTGGAGAGCTTGGGACATAGATGTGCTCTTGATTTTTTTCATAGGATTAAACAAATAATCTTGCCTCTGTCCTCATTTTTAAGGATAATTTTAGTCAAACAAGATTCTTTCAGCATTACCACCATGATTTGCACTTCCAGATGTTACTGCAATAAAGGCAATACCTGTGGTGGAAAAGATCATAGTTTACTCTTGTCATGAGACACATTGAGTGTAAAGTATACATTACCCTTGATTGAATAGATTAGCCTTCAGTCAGTAAGACCTGCCTATTACTCAGAGAGATCCAAGAATATGATTCATCTGTGTCCAACCCACGTTATCAATCTAGGCTGTTAAATCTGTCCTAAATGGATACAGTTATTGTTTTTTCTTATAGCAGGAAAAAGTGTGGAGAATAGTTTTCCCCAATCTCCTTTTAGTTTTAGATGAGTCATTGCCATTAGCAGATTTATAGAGATTAGTCAGCTATTTGTTTTTATTTTCAGAATGGGGATCAGCCTTAGTGAAAAAGGAAACACTACTGGCTTTAGAGTTAAGGGAGAGCACAAGGCTGTTTGTGTAAATCTTGTTGCAGCTCATTACTTTTAAGCAATAGAAACAAGGGGATTTATTGAACCCTAGAGATATAGCAAATCTATATGTCTGGCTGTGACTGTGGAACCATGAGGAAGACCATTCACTCAGGTCATTCAGCCCAGATTTTACACTTGCCTCAAATGTGCTGAGTCAAGACTGTAGGAGCTGAGCAAACTTGGCAAGAGCAGTCATGTGAAGCAGAGCTTATTGCTAAGACTCAGGCACTTCCAAACCACAGTCTTACATATCCAGAGCAATGTAAGATACACAGCCAATTCTCTCAGCTAGGGGCCTTGGAAAATCTTAGCTTTAATGTAATTAAGCAGCATAGTGAGCTCTATTCGCCTTGATGGTGAGAGTCTCACGCATCTTGCTGACAGTTTCACTGTGTTGCTGCATTATGTCTCTAGTTTGATTAGGCACAGATACATTTAATTAGCAGGTTGTTTGATCAATTAGATAATGAACCCTAAAGTCACCTTCTTGCTTAAATGTGCTTTGAACAACAATTTTAATCTTAGTGGCAGATCCTTTAGAAAGAAAAGACGAAAAACCAATGTAATTAAGATGTGAATGCACAAAAATGCTTATATGACTCTGGATCATGAAACTGAAAATACTTTGAACTCTAAAACATAGAAGACATTGAGTTCAATGAATGTAAACTCCAAAGTTTTCAACTGAATTATCATTTGATTATGTCTGTGATGAATAGGAGAATGATATTTGAAAGTGTCTTTTCTCCCACTCCATTGATTTCTCTTACACCAGATTTAGGCTAATACTGAGTCAAAATTTAATGAAGTTTAGTGCTTCTGCAGCACTCTCATAAAATGTTTCTGAGTTTGTAATGAATAGTAGTAGGTAAAAAGCGAAAAATGAGAAAAAGCCCAACCCAACCGAAACCAAAAAACCCATTTACTAGAAAACACTTACTAGCAAAATTCTGACACAATGGGATGGAAAGAGATGGAAGTTCGCCTTCAGACAATCAGAAATTGCCTCAACTGTGTTGAATATTTGGAATTTGGAATAAATATGGATCAAGGTTCATCTTAGCTTGTGAGATTATGAGCAGGCCACATTATGCCATGCAATAAAAATAAATGCTAGGGGGGAAAAAACGTGAGTTATTTTCAGGGGTTGGCTTCACTCAGTATCTTTAGGTTTTGCTTTGCTTCCATATTTGTGCTTTGTAATTTCAGCTTCTTCACTGGGGAGATGCTTTTCCATATTGAATCTTGGGGAGTAAATAAAGAATTAGTATTTAATGCAAAATAACTTACAGTGACAATTAACATGTCAATTCTTTAATAGCTACAAAGACTATACCAAGGATACAAAAACTGATCAAATTCCACTGCTGGCACTGAAATTTTGGCCAAATGAATAATCAAGGTACAAAGCATGAATTTTTGTTTTACCTGTTCAAAGTGGTTTAGGAGGTAGGAACAATCTAGAAGGCTAACGAGAAACAAGAATTTGTATGTGTGCATACAAACGTGTGTGCATGTTAGAGTATATGTCAATAGCATTCTTGCATCAAATATTTCTGTTTGTTATGTTTTCTTGTCATGAGTGTTAACTTTGAAGCCCAGCCCACTTAATAGGGAAAGGAATTCACTGTTTTCTATTAATCTAATTTTACTGTGTAGCATTGGCGGCATGTAAGCTGTTCAAAACCAGAAAATGGAGTGTTTCTGTCTGCATTCCTGGTAAATAGTGAGGAATCCTGTTATTACTTAGGTATTTTGTTTGTACTGTGGTAGAGAATGGTGTATCGTCCAGTAGAGTTCCATTGGAAATACTTGATAGAATTTTTCTTTCAGACTTTTAGCTCATCTGTAGAATTATTATTTTGCTCTGTTATTGGACAACACTGCCACTGACTCAAAAATTTATACACTCCTTGAATTAAGAGAGATGTCTTGAAGTTTGTGGTTCTTATTTTTTTTAAATATTTGACTTAAGAAAAGGAAATTATAAATGGAAATTATAGCTGGTACCAACAACATTAAAACATCCCACTCCGAATGCAGCTATCAATCCAATAAGAAGAGGGATGTTATGTTCTCTTGGCTCCAACTGCCATCAATTCTTAGTATCTAAGAGATTTTTTTCTTGAACATCCCTCACAAAAATTTGCGAGATGTGTTCCGCATTTTCTTTTTTGTGCTCTAGTCACACTTGTTTTCATATTTAAGTCCCAAATTCTTGCAGAAAAGCAAAATGGTTAAACATCCCCATATCTAACAAAGTCCATTTTGTGTTTGTTCTTTCTGTTTTCTTCTCATATCAATGTCCTACCCCCTTTTTCATTTCTGTAGAAGGTCTCTCACTTAGGACAATTAGTCCTTTAAAACATCTGATCAACATATTTCTTATAATGCAAGATATTGTTAATTATATAAATATATTGTTAATTATTATTGTTTTCCAACTACCTGACAGGAATACAAGAATGGTCTTTCCAAGTCAGACCAAAAGTCCATGTATTTCAGTATATTTTTCCTGTAGTAGCACACAGTATGTGTGGTATATATAGGAATAGGTTATATGAAAAGAACAAAAGCTTAAGGAAAATAATAATAATAATAATAATAATAATAATAATAATAATAATGTTGTTTATTTATTTGCTCTAGTATTTTCAACCTAAAACTTTTTTGGGATGTTATTTTTGTGATACTCTTGATAGTTTGTCATTCTGCTAGCTTGTCTCCTCAGTTTTTGATGCAAGGTTACCTGGCTAACTGCTTTTATCATGATGAATACCTCAGCATAAGCGTGGTGATGCCAGCCCAAGTATTCTTTGTCTGTAAGGAATTATACGAATATGCCAAAGACCTAAAGCTTGTCAACTGTTTATACTTCCTCCCTAGCTAGGTATTTGTCAGTCTCCAACTCTTCAGTTCAAATTAATTTCTGAGCCTGAAGTAGATTTATATTTAATAATTCATATTGGTTTACTCTTCCAAAAACTTGCTAACATCCATTTCTGGATAACTACCTTCTTTCTGAAAAAGTGTTTATTTTTATGTCCTGATGCATATACTTTTTATTTTCTAATGCTTGTATAGAGACATGGAGCAAAACCTGGACACAGTGCTCCAGGTGAGGCCTCACCAAGGCTGCGTAAAGGGGCAGGATCACCCCTCCCAGCCTGCTGGGAATGTTTTTCTTAATGTGCCCCAGGATCCCATTGGCCTTCTTGCCCACTGCTGGTCATGGACAGCTTGTTTTCCACCAGGACCCCCAGGTCCTTCTCCACAGAGCTTTCCACAAGCTTAGCCCCCAGCCCGTGCTGGTGTAGGGGGTTAACCACTGTTACATCACAATCCTCCTTTGCACAGCTGTTTCCTTGCATTACAGAATACTTGCATTTATCTGAATGGTCCTTGCCATCCTCTGACCACCCTGCTCTTCCTACACGTGCCCATCCCTTTCTGCAGTAAAACTGTATGGATGATGAAAGTCGTTACCTCAAAAATAAATTATAAGAGAAAAAAAATGAATTGCAGAATAAACTTCACAAATTCCATGCATGCTAGGAAGTCTAAGATACAGTTTCAAGCAAACTAAAGTGAGAAAAATAACTAAAACACCAAGATTCCTGAGCTGCTCTGGAAACCTGCATTCCTTCCTACATAAGCTTAGGTGCAAAGATGGGCAACAAGAATTGTGGAAAGTCGGCTTAAGCCAGACTTACAGAGCTTCAAAGGAACAAGCTCCAAGACCACCAGGTCCCTCACTCTGCAGCAGGCAGAGAGGTGGTCATAGATAATATCTCTAAATAGGGCTGGCACGCTTTCTGGAATTACCACTCCACTGGAAGCTCTGACAAATTTGTTTTATTGCCAAGGAATTTGTGAAAAAAAGGTCTTGTAAAATTTCTGACCAGACTTATTATTCATCCCACTAAGCATAAAATCAAATCTAGGAGGTGACCATTAACTCTCAGGGAAATCTGGCTTTATTTTATTAAAAGCAGAAAAAAACAGTGGATATTTTTTACATGGACTGTAGCAATTTCTGCAGCAGATTCCAATATACACGTGTGGCCAGTAGTCATTTTAAAGAGAAGAAAGTATCATGTCTGAGTGCAGGATGGTAAAATAATTTGACACTTAAAAATAATACCTCATTATAAATTGTAAGAATTGTCGATAGCAGCACAATGACTCACCAAAGCAGGTAAGTCATTATCATGACCTAAATAGAAAAGAATTAGGAATGGCTCTGTTAAAAAGAAAAGATTAAGGCATCCTGAGGAAAGACGAGCACCAGCAGTTGAATTTGAGGTCTATAGAGAAACATTCATATTTTTAAATTAAGCTAATTTATTAATTTTTGTGCAATAATAAAGCCTAACCACAGGACATATATGAATTTTGAACTCTGCCTTGTGTGTAGAGAATCCTGGGAAACATGCCTGCTCACACAGTGTTACTAATAATAGCATAAATTATTAAAGCTGACAGAATTTTTTAGCTAATTCATATGCACTTTGCACTCTGCGCTTTCTTCAGCGCAGACAGTGAATAAACACCAATAAGGTTTTGTTTCTGCAGCTCATGTGCCAACATAATGCTGTTATTTGTGATCACAGCTCTGCAGGAAAATGTTAAAATATAAGGAAAAATAGGTGAAAAAGAGGCAAATAATCCTTTGTGTTTAAATTAAATTTTCTGTTAACAGTATATTCCTGTAATAGTTGCTTCTTTAATGGAAAATACAAATAACTCAAGAAGGCACATTTAGATGTGTGTCAAATGGCTTTATCTCATTATTGAGATTGACAATGTTCTTCAAGATCTTTCTAATAAACAAAAATTAATTGTTGTACGTAGTTAAAAGCTGTATTTTAGACTTATTTTATGACTTAGAGAGATCTATGAAAACAAGTAATTAAAAAAAATGCTTTGTCTTTGACCTGAAAAGATAGGGAACTTGGAGATATAAAAAATAGTTTTGTCAATAATTTCTGTACCTTGCTACATTTTTGAATGCTTAAATCCTATTTATAGCCACCACCAATAAAACAGCTTTAAAATACATTTTGAACATGTTATGTTCAGGCACTTCAGTTTACTTTCTAAGAGTCAGCTTTAGAACAATTAATAGCGTAGTATTTGGGAACTGAGTATTGATTTTAATAAAGTCAAGTTGGCTTGGATAAGTGTCAATTTGTAAAAATGCTAGGTAAGTTGGAAAATATAGAGACTTTGACAGCTGTGGTCTAAAGAATTTTGACAGGTTTTTGCATTTTCTTGTATATCATATTTTGCTGAATATTTCTAATTCTTTTTAAAGGATATTGCTGATGCAAATTAAGTTGCAATGCATTCACTCATGTTTCATCCTTATTCATATACATACTTGGTTTTAAGTGTGGTGCAGAAGGAAATGCCATAGATTTATTTTTGAACTATGGTCACGGGAGTTTTAATTGCTTCTTTATGTGAAAAGCTTTTCATCAACAACTTTGGATCATGCCTTGTCCTCTAATTACTCTTTCTGCAAAAATTGTCCATGCTCAGAGTTTCTCTGACTGCCTTTTTCCTCATTACTCTCTGCCCACTTTTAGAGTATGAATAGCTATCAGTACGTGATTTTTCTTTCATATCCTGCCAAGGGAGGTCTCTACTGTGCACAGCAATGTGTTGGTGAATTAAAAGAATCCTTCTCTGCAGGAAGCAATAACACCAGAAATTATTTAAACAAAACCTAAAATGTCACCTTAGACTAATGAAATTCCTTCATCAAGCAACACAGAGTTGACACTTCTGTGAGATCCTTTAAAACTCAGATTAAGAAGAGAAAATTAAACTTGAAATGACAGGAAACAAAACCAGCTCTGTTTCCCCTGGAAATAGTTGAGAACAGTATGTTGATTATTCTCAGACAAGCTGATTTCACAGGCAGTGACCCTAACTCAGCATAAAGAACAGCTAACAACATGGCTTTAGATGGCTGGCAATGTTATCTGTTGGTCGTTATTTAAAAAATGAAATAGCCGTCTGTCTTGGAGCTGGCCCATCTGTAGCTTCACTCATATGTCCCCTCATATGCAGGGAGACATTGAGGAACTGCCTTACTGGCTCAGTGTAGAGATTATTTTCTTCCATTTTTCCCATCCCTGAGAGTGGGCAGTACAAGTGCTCTAGTGGAAAATATAGAATTCCTTGACAGATGGCAATTATAAAATATCCTGTGTGTAACAGAGTTTTCTTTTAAATTCATCTCAATAAATTTATCAATGTGTACTCTGAATTGCAGGGCTTTGTAGCTTTTTTATTCAAAAAGAATAGAGTTGTGGGTTTAAACCTCTTGAGATATTCGCGATACCAATAAATACCCTTGACCCCACATTTAAATCTAGACAAGCCTCTACCCTAGTGATACCACTTGGTGAAGAGCAGAGACCAGCTGCTTTTTTGGGGAGGGCATCAGTGTTTATAGAGGTTCCTTGGTTTTATTGGAGCGCAGATGTGAGAGCACAGCACTGGGGAGCTGTTTCTGGGAGCTGCAGCTTTCCTGAATAAGGACTTTTACGTGTCCTATAGGGACACTCTGGTATCACTTCAAAACACCACATTTGGCTGCACAAGACGGCAAAAAAAAAGACATTCATAACATTTAGGCTGAATCCTGAAGTTGGAGTCTTCAGTTTCTTTTAGGATCAATTAGAAATGGGAACTTAACTCAGATAGTCCCTGCACACACCACCATTTCCCACTCAGCTGCTCAGCTGCGTGTGAGAGTTTAGATGTAATTTTGCCTTGGGCACAGAGCCAGTCCCTGCAACTGAAAGAAGTGATAGTTCAGGGCTGCTCTTTTACATCTTTTCATCACTGCTGAGTGTTGTTTTACTTTCCTCATTTCAGAAAGAGACCCATCATCCAGTGTGTGGGCTGTCAGCAGCTCCCTCGCACTCTCATTTTCTGCTGCAGTACAGCACGATGGGGACTGCCGGCCATCCACGATGTTTCCGCACCCCGGCTGCTCTGCCCCCAGCTTTCCAGCCTCCTTTACCTGCAGTGTGTGCCCATAAATTCCCCCTGCGGACTCGGCACTGCGCGCAGGGCGATCGCCACGGCAGCAGCCGCAGTTATCTAGGGAGATGTCGGCTTCCTGCAGGGAGAGATTTTACCATACTGGATCAGGTCACACAACCATAACATCCAGCATCTTGCTTTAAGCAATGACCAGTACCTGATGTTTCAAATGAGGCTGAAAGCACCTAACAATGTAACTTGAGAGTTGTGTGGCAGAAGGGAAGCGTTTATTTTACTGGCTCTGGGTGCCTATGGAATCGAAAACACAGCTACTTCCATAATAAATTATAAAGCCATGACTCCCTTCTGTGTCTGGAGCTGGACTTAGGAATACTTTAGCAATAATGACAAGCTGTCTTTAATTGGTCTAGGGAAAAAACAGTGAGAACCAGAGATGACATCTGCAGCACAGACGTGGTGAAAAACATTTTCTATCTACCTGAATTTACAGGCAAGTTGGAATTTTCCTGGCCAAACTAACAAAACCATTGACTGACATGCTGCTAAACCTAGCACACTGTGCTGTTAACACTGGTTCATTATATTTTATTGCTGATTGCAGGGCTGCTGGTGTGGAACACTGTGTTCAGATAAAGCTCCTCTGAAGCACCAATGTGAAATAAGGGATCCCTGATAACTGTACAAATTAAGATACCTTTAATGGGTTAGAAAAGCACAGTCCATCCACAGCTGTTTTTAGAAACTGATAGTGATTTTCCTGTTCTAGTGATCAGGTAATTTTTAAAACCTGTCATCTTTGCTGATTTTTATTGGCTGTGATAATTTTGATTGAATTGTTTATGCTGACAGTGATAATAAGACTAAAATATTCTGTTTAATGTAATTTGATTTCTCAAGGTTTCAGAAGGATTAAAACCATGGGTGACAAATTTTTAAATGAAGCCTTTTATGATGCAGAGTTTTACGTGGTCATCTTAGTGGGTGTTGAATCCCAGCTGCAGTGAGCTGTACATCTCATGTTATTCTGTACATATCATGTTATTCTCATGCATGTTATTGTGCTAGATGTGTTTTCAAATGAAACACCTAATCCAGCACCTATAGTATTTTATAAGAAAATATAAGGGTACTAATTGCACCATAAGAACTGTTTTTTTAAAAGAAACAGGTCTTCAACAAGGGAAGATTAGCCATGTGAATCCATCTTAGAAAAGTTGGGGTGAATTTTAGACAGACTACACAGATCTGTTCCTGTGTTGATAGACATGTTTCCCTATGCTGTTAAGTCCAAAGGATAAACTAGAACCAAAAAAATTGATGTAATTAAAACACTGAACTATCAACTTTTTTTTAAAAAAAGTGAAGTTTTTAGTCACATAAGAACATATATTTGCCAATTAAACAAGACACATTTGAAGATTTTGAGTAATTCTGGGGACTGGAATGTAATTCTCTCATGTTTGTGTCTGGCCCAACACAGACACCACTAATTAAGGGAATGCTCTTTTGGTTCACTGTTGCAGAGATTAGCTTCATTTCAATAAAGCCAAAATCTTGGGTCCTAATTTAAAAATAGGTATTGCAAACATTCCACAGAGGAAAGCTCTTTGAAATGTCTCCTTGGGTACATGCAGTTCCCTGCATTTGTGCTTAGTAGTAGAGCATAATTATATTTCAAATTAATGGATCACGTGACTATCCTCAAATAAGGCTAGGCTAGGGTGAGTCAGTAGGCAAGAAGGCAAGTGAGTTAATTTCCTCTTTTGAGACCTTAATTCCAGTCCCTATCTATGTGTCTCTATGAAATATATATGTTTTGGTATGTTTATATATTCACCTCTCAACTCACAACAGAATAGACAGTCAGCTGGGCTAACATCCTTGGCAGGATGAAACAGCACTTGTAAATGTCATGATTTGTCTGGAACCCCATGCTGCAGACAAGTATCTGAGGAACTGGTCTCAGCAGCTTTAAGGCATGATTATTCTATGAAATAGAAAATGGGAACGAAGGCACTCATCTTCCCATTTCATTACCTCTCCCCAGAAGCAATTCAGTTTCATTTGCATGGCACAATATTCAGGTTGTTGAATCCTAGTCTCTCAGGACTGTCTCGAAGGACTGTAATGGTTTCAGATCCTCTGCATAAACATCCACTGCATACTATAATTATGCACTTTCGCCGCTCCATCATTTTTTCTTGTTTCTATCTGGAGTGCATACACTAGTAAAAGGGGTGGAAGACCCTAAATTAGAGATAAAGGACATCACAACATGGTTCTCTTTCTAGCTTAGGAATAGATGATCTGTATATAACTCAACTGAATCCAACAGAAGAACGCTTCTAAAACTCCACGAAACTTATTATGAAGAATGCAAAAACAAGCTGCGAAAAGTAGCTCTGGCTCAGATCCTCAAAATTAGGTAGATATCTCACTCCTACTTTAGGAATTAAAGATTTGATTATCATGAAGCATGCTGTCTTCAGTCCTTTAAATCTCCATGTATTTGTGCTTATCTCTAAATGACTCACAAGAAAATACATATGAGAGAGAGGATCTGATGTAGCATTTAACAGGCATGAAAAGAATAGAGATCTAAAAATTGAACAGGACTGCATTTCTTTTCTTCTTAAAACATATGGAGTGTAATGAACCTCTTGTGGGAAGAAAGAATTTTTCTAATTATTTTACTGGGGCCAATATTTCCTCCCTAGAACCTAATTAAAATTATTTCTTTCAGATAGTAGTTGGGGGTTATCTTGTAGGATGGATAAAACTCTCTTGTAAAGCCTTCTTGTAGGAATTAAATTTTTTAGATTTTTATCCCCG
>WAAG01075443.1:49398-85276 GCA_013390105.1 Tichodroma muraria | reverse complement strand
TTTAATGTGTGTGTGTATCCAGATTGAAGAAAACACTAACAACACTTACAAATGTAACCCCTGATTGGCATCCACTTAACGCTGTTCATATTGGACCCTGTAATAACTGTGGTAATACATCTCAAAGACAACAGATGATCTTGGAAAAGTAAGTTTGAATATGTGAACTTGAAAGTAACATACATAAAGTTCTGAGGCTTCATTTATTGAACCTGTGACTTTTGAAACCAAACTATTACTGTGGGTTTGCAGATATTCTAAACCTTAAACTCTGATCAGTACTCATTTTCCAAGATTTTAAATCATTCTTAAAAGCTGAAATAGTAAATAGTGTTTACTAAACATGGAAACAGCAGTGTTTAACATGCTGTCCAGCACAAGTGTTTGAGCTAGGTCATAAATACTTAACTATCAAGTAGTAAATACAGACAGCTGATAACCCAGTGTCAGCCTTTTCACAGCCCCTGCTGTGGATAAAAGTAGTTTGATTATTTTGTTTACTTATTTGACTTGCGAACAATGTCCCTTGATACTGTGTTTATGGCATGGGGGTGGTTTTTTTCAACTTTTCCCCACTCCCCAAATTCTTTATTTGGTGGTGTTTTTTTCCTCTAATCTATAATTAAATGGAATATCCAGTTGGGATATTCTTTTCCCTTTGTGCTTACTGTGCAATCTGAAGAGTCTGTGAGGAAGTAGAATAGTAAGGCAAATCCACATACTCTTAGAGATGTCTTACTTTTTCATTAGGAACTTTTGCCACTGTTTTATCATAATAAGCTGGTTCTTTATTGTTTCTTTCTCAGAGTAGCCTCAATATTAATGTTACATTTTGCGGAAGGCTTGCCACATAACAACCTGGAAAAATATTCGTTTCAATTTGAGGAAGACACCTACCAAATAACGTCTGTTGTTCAGTACCAGACAGATAAGAAGCACTTCATAAGCTGGTCTTTGAATCCTGATGGTAAGAATCACAGATTGCGTCAGGTTGGAAGGGGCCACAGGGGGTCATGCAACTTCCCTGCTCAAGCCAGGGTCATCCCAAAGCACATGGCACAGGATGGCATCCAGATGGTTCTTGAATATTTCCTTTGAGGGAAATTCCACAACCTCTCTGGGCAGCCTCTTCCAGCGTGTGGTCACTGCACAGCAGAGAAGTTCTTCCTCGTGTTCTGGTGGAACTTTCTGTGCATCAGTTTCTGCCCGTTGCCTCTTGTCCTATTGCTTGGCACTGCTGAGCAGAGCCTTGGTCTGTCCTCTTGACACCTCCCTCTGGATACTTAGAGACACTGATGAGGCCCCCTTTCAGTTGTCTTTTTCTCAAGGCTGAACAGGCTCAGCTCCCTCAGTCTTTCCTCATAAAAGAGAGAGAGAAGATAGAGTTTATGGTTCTTATCTACCGTAATATTTCATGAGTCTACACGAAATGTTTTATGGGTTACTGCAGTAGTCTCAGCCGTTGATAGATAATAACAAAGATTTCTTTTGTCTGCATTCTAAACTTCATATTAAAATGTTGCGAATAACTGGGGGGACTTGTTTCTCAGAGTGAAGGTTTTTCGGTTGGTTTAACTACACTGTGCTGTTTTACAGAGCATTTACTGGGAAAAGTAATTTGGCTATAGAATTTTTTTCCCTTCCTAACTTTGTAAAAGTCAAAAAACGCAGTCTGATCATGACTGTGGAACAAATAGTATTGTTTATTTTTAAACCAGTGATTCATCCATTCTTGGCTGGAAGCAAGGTAACCTATGGTACTATGAGCAATTAATGAAGTTATTTTTTATATCTGAACTTTATGGCACCTCAGTGGTGGGAGGCACAAATCCATGTTAGAAACATTACTAATAGTACAGTGGTTGTACCACTGATGAAAGATTCATAATCAGAGAAGGTGAAAAGGTGATATTTTGATAATCATGCCTCTAGAGAGCATGGGGTGCAGTCTTATGAAGTGTTGTGACAACATGAAAATTGTCTTAAGTCATACTGCCAGAGCTAAAAAAGAAATGGGAAGAGGAAGCAGCTGGGAAATGCCTAGTTAAGAACCTCCTGTATGTCGTATATATCTGTTTTAAAATTCTTGAAGCTGTAAAATATTCTTTCATGATCTATGAACAGTTTTCAGGTGATGAGACAAGAGTATTGAAATGAGCAGTTTCTTTTTAGCCCCTGTGCCTCCTACCCAGGCAATGAAAAGGTCTACAGAGAAACTGAATTTGAGAGGTGGTTCTTACCTCAGACTTGTGAGGGTATTTTCAGACAAGATGTTTCAGCCTAAAAAAACCCTTAGCTAGCTTTGTTTTATGGTTGACCTACTCTGACCTGTAATAATATTGCTGCAAGTTCTTCTTGTATTTGATCTTTTTACAGTGGAAGTCTCCAGTTTTCTCTGGAGGGAAAAAACCCTCTATTTTCTGCTTGTCAGGGGAATGGGTTAATAAAAATACATGACAAGTGTGAGGCTAGTGACTTCAATTTTAAAAGTCTGAGTCTCTGCACTGGTTGTTATTTTTCAGGAACTTGGCTTGAATGTGATGATTTAAAGGGTCCGTATTGCAAGAGACATCAAAGATTTGAAGTTCCTCCTTCAGAGATTCATATTGTTATCTGGGAAAAGAAATCATCCCAAGTGCCAGAAGAACTGAATTCACAGTTCCAAAGTAAAAATAGTGAAGATTTTCCTCTTAATAATGTACATTCAAATTCCACAGTGTTGCATTGTGGTTTTGATAACACTGTCGGCAAAACACCTGCAGAACACCATAAAGAGGATTCTGTGGGGATTCCTGCTGAGAAGAAACAGCAGCAAGTAGCTGAGGACGAAAGTATTGTTCATCATGGTTTAGAAAATCTGGCAGATAGTGATCTTGTAACACTGATGCTTGAAGAAGTTCTGGTTGACTCAGAAGATAAATTGCTGCCTAACGGACAGATGGTGGGAAATAACCTTCTTGATGGATGGGGCACACCACCACAGCAAGAACCGGCTTTTTCACTTAGCACTCCATTTACAGGAGAGTTTGCTGGAACTAGTCTAGCTATGAACGATAAATCCATGTTATATGAAAATTCCAGTACTTGCTTACCTCTAGAAGAGTTGAAGCCAGTAAATATTACTCCTCCTGTGCCCAGAAGGCATGACCCTGATTCATCTGACTCATCGCCTTCTCAATTAATTGACAGAACTAATTTAGCTAACAGAGAAGATGGATTAAATTCAGAACTACTGCTAAACAAGTTGTTAGGAGTAGAAAATACTATACAAAAATCACCTGACTTGAAAGATGCAAGCAAAACTGTAATTAATTCTCAAGCTGGCAGTTCTTCTGGTGCCAGTAATTCAGTTCAGCTTTCACACAAAGACCGAAAAGGAGGATTTGTTGGAAGCTGGGTAAAGAAATTATTAAGCAAGAATACTTCTTTTATGCCTTCAAGTGCCTCAGCTGTCAAGAACGAGAGAAGTTGCAAAACTCCCTCAGCGCAAAAAATAAGTGAAGTTCGGCTGCCAATTAAGGGTGCAAGTAACTTCGGTGGATTTCAAAGCAGAGGTACAAAGAAAACAACTGAGACCCCCAAGTTACTGGCTCCTCAGTGTAATAACACTCATCCTTTATCAAATTTCAAAGGATTTTCTCAAAGCACTTGTCCTCCAACGGCAAATCATACCACTGTTGTAGGTCCAACTTGGAATAAGCCAGAAAGTACGTTGGGTACCTCAGGTAAAGTGACTCAGTTCCCTTCACCTGGCTATAACTCTGGTAATGCAGAAGAGTCAGACAGTGACAAAACAAAAAAGCTTCGCCTAAAATTGTTAAAAAAACTTAATGCTAAAAAGAAGAAGTTGGCTTCACTGGATAGATTAGCAGTGGAACAGACAAAACAGGAAAAATCTGTGAGTGGAGATGTAAGCACCCCATTGCAGACTGAATCTCAAAATGACAGTGCATTATTGCAGAGCTTTTTAAAGGAGCTGCAGTATCAGATTGATGTCACAGGTGATGAATCTGAATTTAATGCAAACGCTGTGCCAGGGTGCACTGGCCATGATAACACTGATGAAATACTGGCGGAATTACTGTCCTCTACTTCGACTGTCACTTCCTTGGAGGCTCCAAAGAGCGAAGATGAGTGTATGTACATGGAAATGGTGCACAGCAGCGTGGCAACGACCGTGCCTGATGAGAACGCCAGTGTGCCACAGGCGGCAGTGACAAGTGAGGACCACAATTACTACAGTCCTGTAAAGGAGACTAATTCAGAGCTTGATGCAATAAACAAACACGGTGTGAAAAAGCTTTCTTTTGAAAGTCCTACAAGAGATGATATCCTCGAAGACCTGTTCTCCGTTTCAGCACCAAGCTCAATGGCAGGTGACATTGATTTACCTCATTTTGATGAAACTCTGTTTGAAACTTGGTAAATACTCAGTTTCTTGGGGTTAAGTATTTTTTCAGTATTATGTATATTTTGAAACAAAGCACTACTGTATTATATTTTATAACTAATTTAATTGCACACTGGCTGTACTTGAACAATTTACATTTGAGGTATTTTTTTCTTAATATTTTATTGTAACAAGCAAATCAAGGTTTAAAGAATTTTATTTTTCTGAGAAGCAGTTATTTTAGCTGTCATATATGATGATGATTTTTTTTATTAAAAGCTCCTATGAGTCTTAATTTTTGTTGCTTTTAATATGAAAAACTTCCATACTCTAGTGAGTTTGAGAAATAATTACGTTCTGTAGTCTTGGTGATGTAATGGTGTAAGAAATACTATTTATATAGTAGTGATTTTACAGGACCACTCAACTTCTGAAGTTATTTTGTCCAACATTTTAAAAAAAAGTTAAACTAGCTTCTGTAATTAGGGAATTTTGCATCCTCTGATATGATCATTTGTAGCATTACAAACTTGAGGCTGACACCTCTGAATTCTGCTAGGCTGGCATTCAACTCCTTACAGAATTACTACAATGTACTGAGGAGTTGAATGTTCTACAGGCTAGTGCTGATGTATACAACCCTTGGATCCAAGAAAAGATGGATACATGGTAGAAATTTTCCTGTTTAAAGTTACAGCAACCACTGAGTTTCCGTCCTGGGCAACTGAGAATATAACTTGGTAGAGTATTTTCTGAGCCAGGTTATTTTTTAAGTAGAATTAGTAAGATTCGGTCCAGAGTTTGCATCACTAAGAATATCAGATGTACCCGTTAGTTTTTCATAGCTACAAAAACATTTAATAAAAGAAAGGTTTCTTAGAATTAATTTAACTGTAAGTTAATGCCTATTACTGTTGTCACTTGGAGTTTTTCATCAGGCAGTGCACCCCCAACCATATGTGAGATGCCAAGGAGAGGCAAGGTCAGTAGGAAGAAAATAATGGAAAAATGTGGCAAGACAGCAGTGAGTAAGCAGAGGGATTCACACCTTGGTGTTTCTGGATTGGTATAGCTTTCATTTTGCTAGGTTGGAGTCTTTTTTAAATGCACAGACACAAAGATGAGGGTATTATATGCCAGGTTAGATTACGCGTACATTTTTCTTGTTCTTGGAAATAAGAAGGATTTTATCAGCAAGTCTTTATATCAGGCATTTTTAGAGGTGTTCTGCATTTTTTCATTGTTTTAGATCCCAAGTTCGAAACATTAAATGCTCAGTCTTACTTTTCCAGAAGAGGCAGTTGAGCATAATCCTATTACAAGGCATGGCTACAGATTCTAATGGTTTGGGGTTGTTTGAACTAGATTTAAAAAGTGTTTGAAAAGCTATCAGTGGCCCTGAACTTGCCATGTCAACTTATTTCTGCTGCAGTTGGGTACATTGTTATCAAACGGGTACGTCAGGCAGTGAATGTTTTCATTTTTGAAATTTAAGCTATTGTGAAGAACTTGGGCTTCTTCTCTGTTCGAAATACTGTAATTGGTAATGTTACAATAGGAAAAAAATAATGGATTCTGAATGTTAAGGGCTGGTGTACTGCTTGTGAAATGTTTGCCCATTTGTGAATTCCCTAATTAAAACAAAAAGAAAAAAAAAAGAGTTTGATTTATCCATGAATGGGTTGCAATGACCTGTAGCTGTGACATGGGAGCTCCTTCACAGCTGGCTTGGGACACAACACAGACCCAGGTGTGAGTAAAGCAGTGAGCCCAGGGCTGGTGGTGCAGAATGCACAGGGCAACCAGAGGAAGAGACCCTGCTAGAAGATGAGGAGGTCCTGGTGGAGAGATTTATAACGAGGTTCTTGGTAGAGGAGGGAGGGTGTGGGGGCACACCTGCTGTGCAGATACACCTAGACAGAAGCAAGGACCTCTGGTCACCACTGGCATCCACTGCACAAACTGAAGTTGTGAGTGTTTGGTCTGCAGCTGTGTGGGATTCAGTGTGGGTACAGGTATATATAGAAGCTCCAAGACCAAACAAATAGCACTTGAGATTAAAGTAGGTATGAAAATAAATCTGTTGGTTCTGCATGTTCCTAGCTGCCTTTTTTTCTGAAACAGAAAACTAAAGTTGATGCAGTGCAGATTTGTTTGTTTCCATAAATGTTTTACTGTCTCTGATCCTGTGCAAGTGAGAATTCAGCTGAGGTTCAATGAAAACCCCATGACCAAAGAAACTGGTTGGAATTTGAAATGTTACTGGATGTTTTATATTAAAAGTAGTTTTTAAATGCAGCTCTTAATTTGCCATGAAGAGAATACAAGGTATTGTAGTAGTTAGTTCTGTCAATTGGAAATACACCAGGTGGGCACACAAGTACAGGTAGTGATCAGAAGCTGGCTACTGTATTGTGGAGGTTTTCTCAGTGTTCTAGGGTAAATTTCCCAAAGTTTTATGGCTTTGAGCACTGTGATCTTCACCAGTAAAGCATGTCCCCAGATGCCACATCTGCGTTTTTTGAACACTTCCAGGGATGGTGACTCCACCACTTCCCTGGGCAGTCTCTTCCAATTCTTAACCATCCTTTCAGGGAAGAGACTTTTCCTAACATCCAATCTAACCTCCCATGGCGCAACTTGAAACCATTTCCTCTCATCCTGTCTCATTACTAGGATAAAAGGCCTGGCTACACTCTCTTTTCAAGTAGCTGTAGAGAGCCATTAAGTCCCCCTGAGCCTCCTTTTCTCCAGGCTAAACACCCTCAGCTCCTCATCAGACTTGCACTCCAGACCCTTCCCCAGCTCCATTGCCCTTCTCTGGATGTGCTCCAACACCTCAACGTCCTTCTTATAGTGAGGGGCATGGAACTGGACACAGAATTTGAGGTGTGGTCTCACCACTGACGAGTGGCAAGGGGACAATTACTGCCCTGGTCCTGCTGCCCACACCATTGCTGACACAGGCCAGGATGCCACTGGCCTTCTTGGCCACCTGGGCACAGCTGGCTCATGTTCAGCTGCCATTGACCAGTACTCCCAGGTCCTTTCCCACTGGGCAGCTTTCCAGAAACTGCCTTCAGTCTGTAGCACTGCATGGGGTCATTGTGAGCCAAGGGCAAGACCCAGCACTCGGCCTTGTTGAACCTCACTAAACTGGTTTCAGCTCTTCAATCCCGCCTGTCCAGATCCCTCTGCAGTCTTGTTAGTCTGTGTCTTCTGATTTGGGAAAGGCATAATTGTGGCACTCAGAGTTTGGAATAGGCTCTGCAGAGATGGTGCAATGATTCAGATCTTACTACTGGATGATACATTCAAACACTTCTTATAACACAGTAAAGGGTGAAAAACAGGGCTGCCTTCTTGCATCCTGCCTACAATAAACTAACACCTCTGCAAATGAGCTGCCTGGATGGATTTCTAGCTGTATACCTGCTAGAGCACTGTTCAAGAAATCTACTGTGGTGCCGATTACAAATCTGATTTTGATCTCGATGTTTTTCATGGCTGGCTATTGCCATTTATTCTTCCATTAAAATAATAATAAATATAATAATAAATAATTATTCTCTTACTGACAATGTATCAGCAAGAGCTATTGTGTCCTGTCTGTGTTCCTTCTGCAAAGCTAAACAGCTGCTCTTGACTGTGAGCCTCTTCGTGCTCAGATCAAAGCACATTACCTTTCGAGTAGCTTGTGCCTAAAAATGTGTGCTGTGCTTTGAAGTCCACCAGGATTTGGTCTCAGAGTGGAAGAACTTCCAGTCCAAGTATGGATCTAAGCGTGCAGGCAGGGCAGGAGAGAAGAGAGGTTAGTGGGATAACAAAGCTGATGGAGTTTGAGGCATTTTTAGTTTTACACTGCTGTACACAAACACGGTATGGTTGTTTGCGAGGGAGATCCTGGAGCTGCACAGCCCAGGAGAACACGGTGGAGCCACAGGGCTCACAAAGGAGAGGAAATGCTGGGAAAAGACTGTAGGGAAGCAGGGGCCAAGTGTCTCCAGTGTATGTTTTCAAGGAAGAGGCCACAGAAACCCTCAGGAGACGCTTCTCTCCCGACCTGGGTCAAAATTACTCTTTTTGTGTAAGTTAATATCTACAGGGGCTTCTGTAATGCCCACGGCAAGTGGTTGTAGTTCTTGTCCCGGGTTTTCTGATGATGTTCAGACCGTTTCAGCTGAGGCTCGTGTCCCCTCCTCTGGGAGGTCTTTCCAGGGAAAATTGCGTTTGCTGAGGGGTTCGTGCGTAGGAACCAAGCAGAGATTCAGCACAGCCCCCAGCCCTGCCCCTGCTCTTTCTTCCTGGCCCGGTGCAGCTCAGGAGGCCGCTCGCTCTCTCCCACTCCCGGGCGGGCGTCGTGGCTCCCGCTGGCGCCTTCCATAGAAGGAACCTGGAAGCACATCCGTGGTGACACAGGAAGGGAAAAAAAGCATGATGTTTCCGCCCGGTTTCGAACCGGGGACCTTTCGCGTGTTAGGCGAACGTGATAACCACTACACTACGGAAACTCCCGCTGCACCGAACCTTTCCTGCAGTCCCCCTAGACCAATCGGACGGAACTCCCGGAGCCCGGCTGGGAACACACGCCGCGGGTGAAACTCCTCTCGGCGGGGCAGGAGGAGAGAGGCCTCGGAGGCAAAAGCGGTTCTCGGGCGGTTCCCGCCGGTATAAAGGCGGCGCGGGCCGCTAACAGCCGCCGCCTACTGCAGGAGAGAAGGGAAAAACACACGGTACACCACAAAAGAATGGCGCCTCGTCCCTGGGTGGGCTCGAACCACCAACCTTTCGGTTAACAGCCGAACGCGCTAACCGATTGCGCCACAGAGACGCGCTGCGACCGGTAGGTGCTGAGCCCCGCCTGATTGCCGCGGCACGTGGGGCGCGCTGCGTTCTTTTGCGTTCCTGCTGTTCCCGGCTCCTTCTGGGGCATGCGTGGGCTGGGGTTTTTAATCACCGGCTTTGGGGCCTGATTGCTTTTTTAATCTGAAAAACGGTCCTTCCTTTGCTTTCCTTTTTGTTTTCTCTGCTTTTTTGTTTTCTCTGTAGCCTTTTCTGTTTGTTTTCCTGAGGGACTGGGAACGAGTGGACAAGCAGAAAAACGTAGTGGTTGAAGTTCTGCCTGTTGATGGGGCGGTTGCAAGTGGGATCCTGAAAGCTGCTCTCCGAGACAGCTCAGCTAACAAGAGGAAGCTCTGACAGTATGTGCCAAGGACGAGGAAGGCAAAAATTAGCATTGCCCTGTTACTAAGGTGGTCAAAGGATCCAACATCTTTCCTTCTGATAATTACAGTACCAAAAGGAGTAGTTGTGACCAGAGACTTGAAGAACAGAAGACAAAATTCACCCCACAGTGACTTTTGATTCAAGAACCTTTGATAATTACTTGCAAGAGCTAATGGAAAGCGGGAACACTGATAGAAATGAGACAGGGCAAAAGATACTTCTCAAAGCGGAGTGGAGAGAAAGACCTGTGAATCTGCTGCCCAGGCAGCCTCACCTCGGCTCTAAACAGTCTATGAAATTAATTATTCATCAAATTGCAGCCACCTAAAAGATAATAGGGTGATAATGGCAGCAAACATAAGTTACAAAAACCAAATCAGCACAGAAGATATACCCTAGATGGATGAGGGCCAAGTCTGGGAATACTTAAGCAAATGCATATACATAAGTCCATTGGCCCTGGTGGGATGTACCCACAGGTGCTGAGAGAGAGATGGCAGATCCATTGCAATCTCCATCAGCTTTGATCAGTCATGGCAATGAGGGGAAGTGCCCAAGGATGGGAATAAAGCAACATCACCCCCATCTTCCAGAAGGGCAAGAAGGATGACTGGGGAACCTACAGGCTGGTCAGTTTCACCTCAATCCCTGGGAAGGTGATGGATGAGCTGATCCTGGAAACCACCTTCAGGCGCATCAAAGACGGTGAAATCCCCAGCAGCTGGTCAGTACAGCTCGAACAAGGGAAAGTCATGTTTGACAAGTTGGTGGACTCCCATGGTGAAGTGATTGGCCTGGCAGAAGAGAGGAGGGTAGTGGGTATTGTCTGCCTGGACTTCAGTGAGGCCTTTGACACTGCCTCCCGTGAGATCCTTGCAGAACAGCTGTTGATGTGTAGGCTGGATAAGCAGACAGTGAGGTGGATTGAAAAGTGGCCAAACTGTTGTGTCCAGAGTATGGTGATCAGTGGCATGGTGTAGTTGGATGCCAGTAACTAAGAGCGTACCCCAGGGATCGATGTTGCACAACATTCCTTCAGTGATCTGGATGATGGGCCAGAGTTTACCCTCAGCAAGTTTGCAGACAACAACAGACTCACAAGAATGGCAGCCAGAGCAGAGGGTGATGCTGCTATCCAGAGGGACCTTGACAGGTTGGAGAAATGGGCTGACGGGTACCTTGTGAAGTTCAGCAATGAGAATTGCAAAGTCCTGCAGCTGTAGACAAAAAAAACATCATGCACCAGGACATGCTGGGGGGACCCACCTAGAATTCAACCTGGCAGAAAGGAATTTGGGTGTCCTGGTGGACAGCAGGTTGAACACAAGCCAGCAATGGGCCTTTGTGGCCAAGAAGGTGAATGGTACCCTGGGTCCCATTAGACAAGCATTGCCAGCAGGTCAAGAGAAGTGATTCTGCTCCTCTGCTCAGCTCTGGTGGGGCCACATCTGAAATGCTGTGGGTAGAGTTAGTAGCTGGCATGTGGCTCTGTTTTGGATTGGTGCTGGAAACACTGCTGATCACAAAGGGATGTTTTCAGTCACTGCTGAGCAGGACTTAGCAAAGTCTAGGCTTTTTCTGCCTCTCGCATCACCGCACCAGCGAGTGGACTGGGGGTGCACAAATATTTAGAGGGGACAGAGTGGGGACAGCTGACCCCAGCAGATCCAAGGATTACCCCATACTATATGGCATCATGCTCAGCATATAAAGCTGGGGGAAGAAGGAGAAAGGAGAGAACATTTGGAGTGATGGCATTGTCTTCCACAGTAGTCATTATGTGTGATGGAGCCTGGCTTTCTTGGAAATGGCTGAACACCTGCATGCCTGTGGGAAGCGGTGAATGCATTTATTGTTTTTATTTGCTTGCATGTGTGGATTTTCCTAATCCTATTCTCACTTTTATTCTTCTGATTCTTTCCCCCATCTCACTGGTGGGGAGTGAACAAGTGGCTGTGTGGGGCTGAGCTGCCAGCTGAGGTTGAACTGTGTGAATGGGACACAGAGGGTGAGGAGGAAGAGGCTGTGCCAAGGGACCTGGAGGGACTACAGCTTCTGTCTTCCAGCTCTGTTTTGAGCTGAATTTGTACCAATGGAATATGAAGACAGCAAGTGAAAGGAAAAAGCCTGTGAAATGTGGAGAAGGAGGGGTTTTTGAGGCAGTGCTGGCGGCTCATTCTCTTGGCTGTGCAGAATGAAGGCAGCATTTTAAAAACTGCAGCATTGCCCTTTTCTTCGTGCTGCACTTCGCATTTCCAGCTCTGTTCACGCGCTCCGCTGCGGTTTTGTCAGGGTTCAGCAAGGATGCGATGCTGAGGCAGGCTGACGTGCCGGCAGGGAGTCACCCACACGTGTGCGTGTGCACTGCGTTTGATGGGGCTGTGGCGCTTTAAGTTTGCAAAGCACAGTGCTAATATTAACCAGCCCGTCCAAGGGGCTTGTGTCCCCTTGCATTTATGACAAAGCATGACAGCTGCGTGTCACCTGGCATTCGTATGTGGGAGCTTCACACGAGCAGCCTTTATTTTATGAAGAGACACTCTTTCATTGGAGTCCTTTCTGCTGAGCTCTGATCAGAGTGCATGAGAGGAGAGATGAACATCCCAAAAGATATTTATAGATCTGTCTTCCCAGTCCTTTCCTTTTCACCATGAAAGCAATTCTACAAAGGGATTATTTTGACTGGCTGTTCAAGATTCCAGAGGAGGAGATTAACGTGCAGGAAGCCTCACAGCGCAACTGGAAAAGCTCGCTGGCTTTGCACATTTTTGTGAGCTTCATGGCTCACTGTGTCAAGGTTATCTTCCTCAGACAGGACGATGTGGATGTGTGGATGTCAAACAGCCATGCAGCAAGCGAAAGGGCTGGGGTCCGACAGCAGCTGCTGAAGCGCTGAATTGCCTGTGCCTGAAGAGGTCTGACCACAGCTGGGGGTTACAGAAGGTGCAGGCACTGTTCCCCAAGGTGTGTATCTCTCCCCCCACATCTCCTTTTCTTTTTTTTGTCTACTCAGGAAAATCCCTTATTTCAAATGGCCAAGTGATATATGATGGAGGTGTTTTGCACTGATCTTCCTCCCAGGTGGATGGAGTTTTCCAGTGGTGCCAGCTTTGTCTTATCCAGACAGTGACCCTGTGTGTGTTTAGGTCTCAGTGAGAGGGAACAATTTAGTGTGTAGATATGGAAAAAACTGTTAGCAGAGTCATTTTAGCCCTCCCTTGCCAAGGCAATTCCCCAAACTGTAAAAACATTGCCAGAATCTCCTTCTACCCTACAACTATTCCAGTGCCAAGGGGTATGAAAAGGTAGTGTTCCACCCCACAAGGGGTTTCTGCTCTGTCTGGCTATACAACAGCATTGCCTTGCCATGGCAAAAGGGCTACTTTTTCCATGGCTCACTTACTGTCTTGGTTTTCTTGTTTTTCCTCAAGCAGAGCCCTCGGAGTGATGCTGGACTTAAAAAAACAAACAAACAAACAAACAAAAAAACCCAACAAAACAAACCCCTGCAGTTCCTTTCTTAAGGCAGCCATACCAAAGAAGTTCTTGCTGGCAAAGCTTTTTTCTCCCTGCACACCAAGGAATCATTTTAACAAGCCCTGGAGTTGATGTCATGTTTTTTTTAACTGCAGGGAGGAGTGTGAAACCCTGCTTTCCTCCACGCATACATGTGGGATGGCTTTGAAGCAAACCTGGGTAAGACGAGGGAACAGACTGGGTTTCCAGAAAAGCACTGGGTATGGCAAGTGCCAAAATGCCAGAGTGGTGCCAGGGGACAGGGGGAAATTGGAAGGGGCAGAGCGCAAGAGCAAAGTGGGGATGAGTTTGTGGTGAGAGGCACTGAACAGCAGCAAAGCAAAGAGCTGGGAAACAAAGAACAGGACAAGGAAAAAGCAAAGGCAGCAGCAGCTCATCTTTCACGATGTGGCCAGCACACAGGGCTAGGGATGGGAGCTTGGGTCAGCTAGCCAGCAAGCCTGCTGGCATAAACTCCTGGTGTGTTGTGGGGTGCTTTGCATTATGGCAACTTCACACCTCAGCAGCCTGATTCCTACCCTCCTTTATGCAAGAGTTATTCCTACCCTCCTTTGTACAAGAGTTCTGCTGAGTAGAAGTCACCTCTGGGAAGTCTTTGATAGTGAAGAAGCGTGTGTTTTCTTGGCAAGTTGGAGCAGGCTCATGTGCTTTTACTGCCACTTGTAAATCAAAAGCAAGCTGCAGGCTGCCTGATAGGTTTGCGCCGGCACAAAGCAGGTAGCAGAAGGAGAAGGCTCAGTGCCTGCTGCAGGAGGATGACTGGGAATCCTCTTACCACAGATGCCCCGAGGACCTGTGCTATCCCCTTCTCCCTCTCCTGTCAGCAGCTCCCTCCTGCTTGCCCATGCCCATGCCCAGCTCCTCTCTTTACAGAGATCATAACACTGATCTCTGCTTAGACAATATTCTTCTTCTGACTTAATTCCATAATGGCTTTTAGGTGATGGGTTTTTCTTCTCAGAAGATTAGTAGATGCTTAGCATTAAATACCATCCCTAAATACCAACTATAGTCCTGTGCTCAGGAGACCACAGGACATAAACATTGATGTTCAAGTAGGAAAATACTGTATTCAGGGGGAAAGGAGAACTTTAGCCTGAATAAAACCATTCTCAAAGAGAGGTTGTGCTTCTCTTTTTGTTCTTAGATTTGAGTTTTTTCCTAAAGCAAATCTGGAAAAGTTAAAAATCTGAAGAAAAAATCACAGGCCAAATGTAAACCTTGATATTCTTTATGGCCTTGCTTCTCACACAGTCATATCTGTATGGACTGTAGGGAAGGCATCCCAGAAAGAAAGCCTTTTTCTATTCTGATAGCTACGTCACAGCTCACGAGGTTAATCACCTACCTCTCAGCAAGTTCATTTCTGTGTATTTGTTTGTACCCAAAGTATATGAGAGTTTTCCATATGTAAGATTATGGATTATAAAAATTTGCATGATAGAGAGACTGGGTAAAAACACCATTGTAAGTAAATGTGTTCCCATTGAAAAAGATGGGTTTTGCAGGTTGGCTCCTGCTGGGAACTCCTACCTGGCTGTGTCCCACCCAGAGCGAGGTCTGATTTGCCTGTGACAGTAACTAGTGAGTGATCTCTCCCTGCCTTTATCTAAAGCCCTTAGCCTTTTGTTGTATTTTCTCTTCCCTGTCCAGCTGAGGAGGAGAGAGATAGAGTGGCTTGGGTGGGCACCTGATGTTCAGCCAAGGTCAACCCACCACTGTCCAACACTGCAGCCTGTGCTTCTGTGCCAGCTTCATCAAGGGGTTGGATCCGAGCTGTGAACATGCTGCAGCAATTGTGCTCAGCTATATTGGGCTTCAAGCACTAAAATTGGGGCACAACAGTGAAGTCTGAGCCCGTAAAATGCTGAATGCTTGTAGCTGTCACTATCTTCCAAGGAGTTATTCATAGGGGGAGGGATGCAGGATCCGTACCTGGTAACAGAAGACTTATTTCTGTGCTCACCAGCAGTGCTCACAGCACTGGTGTACTGCCCACTCCAATATGACAATGTAGGAGGTTCAGGAGCTCTGGCTTGTGACATGCAGGTCTGGGGTCTCCTCACTGGTGAGACTGGTGGAGATGTGACCAGGGAGAGCATCTGCATGAGAGCAACACCATTGCTGAGACTTGTCAACGTTATTTCTCCTCCCAGCTACCTGTGGAGTGGTCAGGCACTTGCTGACAACGCTGTGGTAGCCTGACTGGTTTCTTCCAGCCTTCTGCTGTTCCACACAGCCGGCCAAATGCTCAGACATGCTTTAGATATCCAGGTTTTGCTTGTGTGTAGGAAGGGCAGTAGGTGTCTTTCCACATCATGTATCCTCTTAGATAACAGACATATAATCTCTTTTTTCCCTGGGCTTCATCTGTACACGATGAGTGAGTGAGCCTACAGTTATTGGTCTGACAGGCACCGGAGCAAAGGGTGCTGCCACTCTCCTGTGAAGCCATAGGAAGTGTTTCATGATTAAAGATAAGACCTTCACTTCCTCATTCTGTGCTCGTAGCACTGAGCTGCCACCAAGGCTGCACCGTCCACCCTGACAGCTCACTCACAAAATGGACCAGGAGACCCTGGGAAGCATTGTCCTGCTTGCCATCGTCACCCTGATCAGTGTTGTCCAGAACGGTAAGACAAAAGAAAACATTTATTTAAAGGATAGAATGGAGCTGAGGAAAGTTCAGGATGACATATGCTGATCTGATCTTTGGATAGATAATCTTTGATTATAAGTGCATGCATGCTTAGGCGTGGCTTTGGCTTTAGAAATGGCCTTCTAAGCATGGAATTTTGTGTGACATTGTGGCAGTACCCTGACAGTTACATGGTCTTACTCTCTGACATTCTAGAGTGAGTTTGTTATACGTTTCAGCTAATGTGAGGACTAATATGCTGGGATACCCTGTGGCAATGTGCATTTTGATTTGATGACTAAGACCTCCTTTTCTGATCTAGGTCCCTGCTATGGTCAGCCAGGGCTGCTCTCAAGCTGGAGCCCTTCTGCCATGGGCAGGGGTGGAGTCCCTGGGGAGCTGCAATGGGTCAGATCTTGGCATGGAGCTGGGTGAAGGGGACAGAATTGGAGGAGTCTGTGTGGGCTATTTGTGGACAGGCAGCTCTCCTGCTTTCCTGCATGTCCAAGTCTTGCAGTATAACTAATCTCAATTAACTGTGGTGCCAAGAACACTGTACATTTTCTGACATGGTGAAGTTTCCTTCTCTAGCTCTTATTCAGACCTTGTATAGTCCCTTGTATAGTTTTCAATATTTTTAAAATGAAACAAGTATTTCATTTCATGTGCAAATTTGATTTTAACTTCTTCATCCTCTGTTAGAAATACTTATTTTAGCAGGAAATTCTGCCCAGAATACAAAGAAAGGATTGCGTTTTACCTCAGCTGCACTAAGTTTGCCCAGGTTAAAAGAGAATTTAGCGGTGGGCTGGTGGGCTGGTGAAAATTCCAGACATCTTTAGTGGAGGCTTCTTATTACAAATGGGAGACTGCCACTGAACACAAAGTCCTAGGAAATGGGCTATTCTTGGGCTGCTGCAGAGAGGGGGAAGTGGTGGGAGCCTAGCTGCCAAGGAGCAAAATAAAAAAAGGAGATGCAGACTGGTTTAGTTTCAACATAGGCACTAAATGCCACACCATTTAACCCAATGCTATTCTCTGGTAAATGCACAGCGTGTGACATCACCAGAAAATAGCACATTAAGACCAGAGCACGTACTGTAATTAAGAAAATGTGTCAAATATACATTTCTTGCTATGTAATCATATGACTTTATATGTAGTTTTTTTCCTCTCACTCGGACATGTCAGACTTCCATCCATGTGCTTTTATCCACCTGTGAGATTATTGACCCAACTGCTACAAAGGGGAAGTAGGATGCTTGGCAGAGTCTGCCAAACATGTGAGGCAGGCAGCCCTAAACCATGAATTCAAGCTTTGCATCATCTGATTTCCTCTTCCCAAGCTTTCTGTCTAGAAAGACCAGACCTGATATGCAGTCTTGCAGTGGATGCAATTATGAAGGCAGCAGAAATCTGTCAAGGGGTAATGGGTGTACTGAACTCTTGCTGTGGCTCGCATTCAGCAAAGCACTTGGGCCTCTGTTTCACTGTCTCTAAGTGCAGGAAGTCAGTAGCACATAAATTTGTGAGTAAATGCTTCTCTGCATAGGATGCAGGACTAGAAAACAGCTTGAATGGTGTTATTCCTAAAGATGGAGGTGGGCTATGGTGCTGCCCCAGTCTGGCGTCCATTTACTGTCACCTTGTTCATGATGGAATCTCCACATGCTACAGAATGACTCATGTGGCCGCATACCACTGAGTGACGCACACACGCAGCTAAAGTTTTGCTCTTTTACTGGAGAGATGTTGCAATCCAGCAGCTTTCAGGGCAAGTCAGTGGTCATTGCTG
Organism: Tichodroma muraria; assembly: GCA_013390105.1. NCBI lineage: Eukaryota > Metazoa > Chordata > Aves > Passeriformes > Sittidae > Tichodroma > Tichodroma muraria. The sequence continues at coordinate 67,690 of WAAG01075443.1, read as the reverse complement.
AGCAGATCAGGACAAAGGAAGCAAAGTGGAAAGAAATAAGGGGCATGTTTGCCAGCACTGGCTATGTGGGGTCATCAGCTCCCAGTTTCTGTTGGCATGGACTTGTGGAACAACCAGGCTTACACTGAAATCTTGCACATTACCTTGATCAGAGTGGCACTGCCACTATTCAGGCTCTGGGCAGTCTGTGCAGCCTTGGAGCCTCAAGGCATTATCTCCTGGAACAAGTGAGGTGAATGAAAATCCCTCCACTCCAGCCTTGCTTTGCTCAGTCCTCTCATGATGGCTTATGAAAGCACTCTTGCCTCCTGGCATCGTGGAGCCTCTGCAGCAGCAAGCTGGTATTTGGGAAGTGGCAGCACCTGCAGCAGTGGAGAGAGAGATAAATAGCTTACTTGGCTTTCTCAGGAATTGTGGTATTTTCTAGAGATTTTCCATGCATGATAAAAGAAAGGGAGGAGGTGTGCTACCAGTGAGTCCATGCAGTCCCAGACCTGCAGGGAGTGCTTTCCCATTGCTGCAGCTCAGCACTGGACAAGAAAGTGCTGATCAACCCTGTCCTCTTCAATTAGGTCCTCTTAGTCGCTGCAGGCAGGGTAACCTCTTGCCAAAGGCTGGGCTGGTGTGCAGATGGAGGTGCTGAGAACTCTGTGCCACTGGATGGTGTCTGGTCTGGGTCCCCCAGGAGCCGGCCAGTGCACTGTGCTGGTGGCTGTGGAGGGTCTACAGCCTGGCTCAGAGTAGGGGTGCTGGCTTAAAGCACTGTGGGTTTTTCTGCGGAAGGGCTGTATGTACCCAGGGGATCCCACAATACTGGGAACCAAGGAACTATGTAGTTTTTATTAAAGACAATGGAAGCACAAAGGACCTATTTACAGCATCAGTGAAGGGGGGAAAAAAAGAGGCAACTCTTCAGGTTGCAGGGATGAAATCCTGCAGCTTATCTTGTTAAATTTTTATTGTTATAATAATGCATTTCCTGATGGGCTATCTTTTGAGTGTATATATTAGGTTAATATTCCAAGCCACAGAGTGATTTGGATGCACTTGAGATGGAGTGCATGACAACAGAAAGCTTGCAGCTTGTAGCCTGCCAGAGCTCTCTCTGGTGTATTTACACATATGATTGATGGTCTCTGGTTTAGTGTCATCAGATAAAACGTGTTTGTCAAGAGCATGATACATTATCTTGAGGTGCTGCATTTTTGCAGCAGCTAACACTCTGACACAACTCTGTTGCTTAAAAGGAGGATACACACAGATCAGCCATTAAGACCAAGATTTCTTTGGGCCTTTCTGGGAAAAGAATCAGCCCTGCAGGATGTCCTTGGTTTGGCAAATGGGTTTCACTAAAAGAGAATAGACTGCCTTGTCTCCCTGCTCTGTTGGAGAACAAGATTTGGGGTTGGCATCTCTGACTGGAAAGCTCTTTTCCCACTGGGAGCTCAGAGGACCGGGTCAGGGCAGTGCTTCTGCAACAGAGATGCAGAGACTGCCCAAAGTGCAATGTTGGGATGAAGCAGGGATTGGAGGTAAGAGCCTCCTACCAGTAACATACAGACATGGGGATGCATGGAGGTCTTGGTTGAATGTGGGTGACAGAGTGAGCACACTGGCCACATCCTGCACCCTCACGCACCTGTGTCGTCTCCTGCCATCTGTCCAGCATGGATGCTCATGGGAACCGGGCTGAGCCCACAAAGCCCAGCTGCTGCAATATCTTCAGATGTTATCTCAGACTGAACACTCTGTGGTTTTTTAACAGCTTTCTTTGCTAACAAAGTGGAGCATGAAAGCAGACACTGCAATGGGAAGGGGTTGCAGCGGCAGGGATCCTCCTCCTTTGACCGTGTCTACACTGCCAAGTGAGTAGACAAGAACTGAGGAGCTGGTGAGGGCAGAGTGGGGTTCATCATGCTCTGCATTAAAATTAAATCCAAACCATTTTGGGGGCCAGGGGTAGATTCCAAATTCCCTCAGGTGAAGGCTTTGTACATAATCCCTAGCTGTTCTCAGTGTTCAGACATGAGGTTTTTGGATATATTTGCTGGCTGAATCCAGCACCCTTCTTGCCACTATGTGCTGCATCTGTATAGCTCTTGCAGCCATCACAAGTACTGTGTCCTTCCATCTGGGAACCAATTCACTCTTCCCTGATGGAAGTGTGGCACAGGCACAGCCAGAGTCCCAAGTGCTCAAAAGGAAAGAGCCAGCAGATATGTCAGCCTGCTGAGGAGCAGGTAGGTGGCAGAGCTTGTACAAATCCCTTGGTCTCTGGCACCTCCCTTGGCACACAGCTCTCCACTTCACTCCTTTGCCACATAGAATCACTCTCAACTTCATCATTTCTCCCCCTCAGAAAGCATTCACAGCTGAAGGAGGCAGCTGGAAACCATTCCTGTTCCCCTGCAAAGACACGTTAACTCTGTGAGACACTCTCTTATTTGTGATGCAATTCTACATTTGTTGTTTTCATCCAATAGCTGTATTAATATGACTCAATTAAAAGGACTTTAAGCCAATAAAGCTCACAGCTTCTATCATGATCAAACAGGTTAGGGAGAAAGTGGCTTTCACATGTGCTAGGCGGGCACAGGATGGTTTGTTTTCCTCATCAGGCAGCACAAAGGCATTCATTATCTGAGTGAGAAAACAGGGAAGCAGACATGGGTGAGGAACCCAGCCCTTGGCAGGGCAGGGGCATCCCACCACTCTGGGGTAAAAGTCTACTCTCACGGGTACTAGTGCAGCCCAAATTCACCTACCACCATTCTCCTGGTGAAACACACTGATTTTTTTTTCCCTATTTGCCTGTACTCTGATTTCTCTCCTATAAATTTCATTCTAGCCAGAACTGCGGACATGCATACCCTACATTTCTCGCTGTGCTTTGGTGTGCTGGCCTTCTCTGCAGCCAAGGTAACACTCTTTTGTTTGTTTGTTTTTCTTTTTTTTGCCCCTTCAACCTGGCACCACATTCAGCAGAGGATGGTGAGTGCTTCAGAAGTTATACTTTCAGGGACCAGCCCTCCTGCAGGAGGGGAGCCTCTCTTACCCTCTCATCCTGGAGCTAAGCATGCTGCTTGAGTAACAGCACACTCATGGCATGGCTTGGATGTCAACTGATGTGTTCCCAGACTTGATTCAAGGTAGTCCAGGCCAGGGACATTTCCCATACTGGCATTATGGATGAGTTCCCCTTGTTTGGGGTGAAGGGTTTAGTACTTGGTTGCTGGATTATTGCCACATTATTCAGTCTTGGGACAGGAAATGGGCTCAATTTATTAAATTGCCAGGACTGACAGCTCTCCCCTGTGCACCCAGGATTATTGACCTGCATTTCTAATGGTGGTCCTCTTCAACGCAATGTGAGTTTATCTAACATTAAGCTGAGTGCTTACCTGGGGTACATGTCTATTCTTTCTCCAAAAAAAGAAAGAGTTTCCTGACCAGGAGAAGAAGGGATTTTGTCTGCAGTTGTGGGAAAGGCTATAATTATGAGGGAAAGCCCCTTTTTGTTTATGCTCAGAAGTTAGTATTGGACCATAGTGTATCCTCCACCTGCTCCTAGTGAAGTACATCTACCAACTGCCTTCTATTTATGGTGAGGACAGTGTCTGAGTTGGCACTCTCTTTCCTGAGCCTGGTATGGCCCACTCTGTGTTTCGCAAAATCGTAGAATGGTTTGGCTTGGAAAAGATCTCAAAGATATCTCATTACAGCTCCCTTGCCAGGGGCAGGGACACCTTCCACCAGACCAGGTTGCTTGAAGCCCCATCCAGCCTGACCTTGAATACTTCCAGGGATGGGGCATCTGCAACTTCTCTGTGAAACTTGTGCCAGTGCCTCAACACTCTCACAGAGAAGAACTTCTTCCTTATGTATAATCTAAACCTGCTGTCTTTCAGGTTAAAGCCATTTCTCCTTGTCCTATGAGTTTATGTCCTTGTAAAAAGTCCCTCTCCAGCTTTCTTGTAGGCCCCCTTTAGGTACTGGAAGCTTAGGGCTGAGTTTGTACTCTGCAGTGGGCACAGCTGCGGGCAGGATTACACCCACAAAGTCTTCAGAAAAGCTGGAGTGAGGGTAGGGCAAGTGCTGTTTCCCATGCAGAGGTCTCCATCCCCATTCCAGTGCTTGTCCCATGACCCAAGACTGCAGATTCCCTTTTCCATTCCAGCCCAGGCAACAGATGGGGGCAGTGCTTACAGTGAGACCTGGCCTGGTGTTTTTAATGCCTTGTTTTGTTCTTTACCCAGCTCCTGCTGCCTTTGCTGGCCTGATGTACTTGTTTGTGAGGCAGAAGTACTTTGTGGGCTACCTCGGGGAGAGGACGCAGAGGTAAGAACCTGCAGAGCCTCTTTACAAAATTCAGAATGTGGTAGCAGCACAGCTGGATGCTGCACTTCCACAGGCAGAGCTGCTGGCTTGTGGTGCTGCTTGCAAGAGCTGCTGGCATTGGGTAGTGCTGGAAAGCCCCTCTCTTTTGGATGAATGGGCGTAGCTGTGAGAGATGTCATCTGTGCAGCAGCACTGGGGTCAGGGGACCTGCAGCTGCTGCTCACAGGACTCTCTGCAAACACAGGTTTGCATATTTGTGCCACTATTTGCACAAGATTGTCCTTTTATATTAATATTTATGTTTTATCTATATTAATAAAGCAAATTACATGCATGGGAAACAGAGGTGTCCCACAGCCTGTAATGGATAAGAACACATTCAAATCCCTCTGAACAGACACTTCTGTAAGCAGCAGCCTACGCTGAGAACAGAAGGACAAATCCAGATCCAAATGGATCCTGAAAATTGCATTTAAGTCCTCTCAACTGCCCCACAATGCAAGACAGAAAATGAATTTGCCCCCTCCCTCTCAGCCCCGGAGGTATTTCAGTTGGTCTCAACAGCAGAATCCGAAGTCTGAGGGTTCTTGCGTGAGATTATGCACATTAACAAATTGCTTTCCCCCATTTCTGTCTCCTCAGCACTCCTGGTTACTTGTTTGGAAAGCGCATAATTTTGTTCCTGTTCCTCATGTCTGTGGCTGGAATACTCAACTACTATCTCGTCTTCTTTTTCGGAAGTGACTTTGAAATACACATTAAGACGATAACCAGCGCAATCTCTCCATTGCTGCTCATACCCTGACTCCCCACAGCGCTGAGGGGGTCACCGTGCTTCGTGTGTCGATGCCCAGAAGCTGCTATAATTCAGTTGTTTAAGAAATGAACCCATAACGCAGTGAGATTTCTGTAAATATCATACTTGACAAGCTCTGTAGTTTGATTTAGCCTTGCTTTTTTCTTCAGGAAAAAGATTTATCATGAGCACTTGGCACTCCCAAGGAATGGTAACAACTTTCAGTTAATTCTTTAGAATTTCTTCCCTAAAGTGCGTCTTGCAAGCTGATTGCATGACTGGAAGGGACATTGTATGCTTGCTTCATAACTGTGTTGTACTTAGCTTTTGTCCCAAACCCCAGGGTCCTCCCAGTGTCGTTCCTGACTGGTGGCTTCCCCAGTCACCCCCTGACGCAAGAACAGCCTTTCACCAGCATTCCACACGCCCCTGCCCGCACAAAGGCATGGAGCAGCGTCTTCACCTACCCTTTCCCTCCGACTTGTTGATGACCAAGCTCTTGCTGTTGCAGGAGGGTGGCAAATTGCCCCCTCTCTGGTCTTCCTTGATAAATATTCATGTGCGTAACACTCACCGCACTGATCTCATTTACACTCCAGCCTCTTTGTTCTCCCAGAGCTGGGAAAAGGAGTGGTGTGTAAATGAGGAGCTGGTGTATCGCCGGTGGGGCTGGGTTTCTTTTGATCGGCTTTGTTTAATAAAACAGTCTAAAGCGATGGAATGTGTCTGCCCCCGTCTTCTTCGCCCGGTGCGTGGTCCCAGCGCTCCGTGGCTCAGCAGCGGGCCGGAGGGCAGAGCAGGGGCGGGAGGAGCGCCGGGCCCTTTGTGCGAGCTGCGCCCGCCCTGTGCCCGGCCCTGAAGGGACCGGGGTTAACAACTCCCCCTCGCCGAGTACGTTCGGTGTTCTGCTTCCAGCCCCGACACTGTGCCCCGCAAGTCCACGCTGAGGGGAGCTTTGGTGAGTGGTGCAGACCGAGGCAGGCAAACAGGTCGGTGCAATCTTTTTAAACATTGCTACCCTACGAGCGCTTAAGCTCTTAAGCCTATCTGATTGCTGCATGCAGGATGGATAAAGCTGTATTTTATGATTCCTTCGGGAGGGGATGAGGCTCCTCGCTGTGTGAGAAGAGGGTTTGCAGAGCTGTTCACAAAAGCAGGTGCAGAAAGCCGTCTGCCTTTGTACTACACCAAGGCTGGAGGGTTTTGGTGCTGTCTCGTGGGGGAAAGGTAGTTGTGCATGGCTGCTCTCCTCTGCAACTGGCAATTCACATGCGTATTTTTCTTTTTTTTTTTTTTTTTTTGGTGTGTTCTACAGGAATCTTAGATGTAAAAGATTAGTAATAGACACATTTATTGCATGATGATTATAAATGTTCTCTCTGGTTAGAATAGGTAATTAAAAAAATTTAATCTAGCCTTCCAAACTATAGCTGCTGAGACACCTTATTCCCAGGCAGGGCACTCATGCTCCTCCCCTCCCATCCTTCTCATAACACACTCCAAATACTCCTCACACCATGCTTTTCTGCCATAACTTTCTTCGTAGCTCATGCCAGCTACCTGTCCTTGGTGGAGACCCACTACCCTTCTGCCCCACGGCATCAACCCATCAAGGGATAGCAGCACCCCAGGAGGAGAAGGGTAACGCCAGTGGTCTGGAACTACAAAGCTCTTCTGCATTGCTGGGATCAGCAAAGGCTCATGCTGTCACCACCTTTAGCCAGTTTAGAGCAGGGAAAGCTTCACCAGTGCCAATCCCTGGTCTCCAGCCTGTTTGGTCTCCCTGAGGTATGGGACTTGTTAATGGAAACCATCACTTGCGGGAAGTGACTCTCCCAACTCTACGTGTCCACCTTCCAGGTCTCCTCAGATGGCTGAATCTCCACTGGGGCTTTCTTGTCCTCTATACCAAGAAACAGCTCACTTGAACTCCTGTTTCAACTTCAACTCACATTCCCCTGTTAGCATGAGAAGCGGCTCTCCACCAGCCGGCTATAAAGGGAAGAAGATTCAAGTGCCTCTTTTGGATCAGGTAACCTATCATAGCACTCTGTGGCCTCTCCGTTAGACTTGATGGTCCTTGTGGATCCCTTCCATCTCAAGATATTCTGTGATTCTCTGTCAACTGGTTGTTTTTTACATAGTATGATCAGGTCATCTTTCAGAGGAGCCAGAGCCCATCTTTTGCTGTAATGTTTTATTTTGCAAGAATATCTCCTACTCGCTTCCTCAAAATCTTTCTGATAACAAAAGAGATTAAAATGTAGGCAAAATCCATTTTCCATCTATCTGTAAATGTAAATAGTGATGGTATCAGACAAATAGGTGCAACATGAATTGATCACTATGTAAATTCTTGGTGAATGTCGCAATGTGTTTTCCATATTACAGGCAGGGCTTGTGGTTGCATTTGCCTTCGCACTCTTTCTGTGAAAGGAAGGCAACGTCAGTGATATTTGGGCTTTTCCCACAGTCTTACCCAGCTCGAGTTTTTGTTTTTAGCAACAAAACCACCCTGATCTTGTTGGAACAGTTGTCAGCACTTAGCACACCATCTACTCAGAAAGCTGCACACCACAGGCTCTTTGCAAAGGGTTTGGACTAGATGACCTTTAACAGTCTTTTCCATCCCAAACCAGTTTATGATTTTATGATTCTACAGATAAACATGCAAAAATACAAACACCACTTTAAAAATGCATGCTGGGGTCACATACACAAGAACCCACGAGGACCTACAGAGCTGCACTGGACTTGGGTATGTGTTTAGTGGCTGAAGTGGAGTCCCCTTTGATGGCTCCTGCTTAAGGCTGGCTTGAAAACTCCAGGAGCCAGCACACGTTTGGTGCAATGCACAGTATGACAGCTCGTACCTGGAGCCTCAGCTGTGTATGAAGAGCTAACATTTCCCAGCTCTGCTGATCAGCAACGGTGTGGCCAGCAGGACCAGGGAAGTGATCATCCCCCTGTACTCAGCACTGATGAGGTACTGGAGATCTTATCGTTCTCTACGTCTACCTGAAAGTTCTCTTCTCCCAAGCAGCCAAGCGATAGGACAGGAGGAAATAGCCTCAAGCTGCACCAGAGGAGGTTTAGATTGGATATTAGATAAATATCTTCACTGAGAGGGTGGTAAGGCATTGGAACAGGCTGCCCTGTGGGAAGTGGTGGAGTCATCATCCTTGGAGGTATTTAAAAACTGTGCAGATGTGGCCCTGAGTGACATGGTTTAGTGTTGGGCTTGACAGTCCTGGGATAACAGTTGGACTCAATGACGTTATAAGTCTTCTCCAACCTGAATAACACTGTGATTCTATCATTGTGCTGATGCTGCTAATTGTCCCACTCGCTGTGTTGCCAGGCTGTGGGCTTTGCTTCACAGTGGTGCCCTGGCTTGTTGCCACGGCATGCCACTGCCACGCCTCGTGGCTGTTCGTGCATCAAAATCCCAGGTACACAAACAAACGTTCTCTCCATCAGAGCATACGCATAGGCACAGTGTGTTCACTTACCATCTCTCTCTATTATCTGTCTATCTGTCTGTCTGTCTGTCTATGTCTCTAACCATGTTGTAGGTGCTGAGTCACATGAATGCTGGAAGCTGTTCAGGGAAGGCAGGGGAGCAGGCTGCTCAAGCACCAGCCCTCTCACAGCTTGCAGGCTGTGCACATCAGAGACTGCGGAGACTGCTGGAAGCCGGGATATCGCAGGTTGCTTTTGATCTGCTGACAAAGGCCTGGAATACGTGCAATATTTCTGCCACAGTAACGGCGTCTGCTTCCTTACAGCACTACAACCCTCTAGTGGAAACTCGGCCCCATCGGCGCGCTGGTGCTGCTGGCCGTGGCACGAGCCGTTCCCTCAAGGTCTGAAGCCTGACAGCAATGTGAAAGCATCCGCGTTTCTGAACAGGTGTATTGTTACTATTGCATGCTGGGTTTTGTTATTATTTTAAATAGGAGGCCCAGTCCTGAAGCAGGACCCCTCCCCTACCTGTGCCAAAGCAAGCAGTGCTGGTTAGCACAGGATCTGAGCTAAAACTCACTGAGCTAAAACCCGAGTGAAGTAAGAAATTACTGTAGGAAACCACAATGGTTTCCTGCAGTACTTGCTACATTCCCAGTTTCCCAGAGCTTGAAAAATCATCCTGTGCAGTATCAGCTTGGTGTAAGTCACACCTCTGCCAGGTCAGGTTTCTGAATGTGTCTCTGAGGACTGGGAAAGCGATTCTGCTGGCATGGAGAAAAGACTGGCCCTGGACACCTTCTTCAACTCTCACCTGCTCTGAAGTTACTTTCTTCTAGCAGAGTATCAGGTTTAATATTCACAGAAACCTTTCCAATGGCCTGTTGGGATGGGATACTGCGAGACACTGAGCACTGGCCCAGGGCAGGGGTGTGCCACTTGCAGATGGCACTGCGAGCAAGACTAGGCCATGCTTGGAAATAGTCCACCAGTGATAAGTGAAAGGGCAGTAAAAACTGAGAATAGTGGAAAAACCATTCAATGTGTGATTTTAAGTTGGTCTCATGTTACTGCTGGAGTGAGCAGGATGAGCATTCCCATGAAAAAGCCCCTTTTTGGGCAGTTCTGCAGAGCCTAGCAGAGCCCACCAGCACCCTTGCAGAGAAGAGGCTGACTCTTGGGAGAGGGTAGGACGTTGGATGCCATGATACCCCTTTGGAGCACCTGGGGGACAGATATAAGCTTCACAATCCCTTTGGGTAAAGAAGATTGCTGTCCCTGGAGCCACCAGGGAGCATGCAGGACACCTCAGCTGTGGTTCCTATCAAAGCAGTTCAGTGCCTCAAGGAGTTAGGGTGGAGAATCAGCCATTGCATTGCTGACTGGCTGCAGTGGAGCAAAAGGTGCTCTTAGCAGCACTATTGTGATCTCCATGTCCCATGGAGAGAGGAGTGGTGAACTCTGCCCCTCATTGTACCTGCCTGGCAAAGAGAGGCTGTGGGCAGGAGAGCATCAGCTCTGCTCCATCCTGCCTGCCAGAACATCTCACTGCTCCCAGCCAGTGCAAAGAAACACAGAAGCCGGCAAAAGTGAGATTCCTGCCCCAAAGGACAGCCTCCACAGTGAGATGTTTTTCCCCTTTAGAGGAGGAATAAGTAACTTTTCAATTTCAGCTGCGAAGATCTTCACACTGTGAGATGATTTCATCAGCCGTAGGAGCTCCTGGGGCTTGGTGCTGGCTGCCTACTGAGCTGCTCAGATGCTGTCCTCTGGGAGCTTCCTGCTCATCCTCAGGGGAAGGGAACCAGACACCAAAGGGACAGCTGTGACGTGGGGTGCAGAGAGGAAATGGGATGTGTGTTCCACCTAAAGAAATAAAGGTGTAATGGTATTACAGTGGAGTTAAACTCGCAGTTAAGGCAGTGCTGTTTCTGCCATTTGGGAACTGGCAGGGACTTGCCTGTGTGCTGTGACCTCTTGCAAGGCCAGGGGTTGCTTTGGGAGGCTTTGGAGCAGCAGGCTTCTGCCTGCTGTGCTGCTATTTGCCACCACTCATACAGGCATATGATGGATTTATTGTTCCTGTGTTTTCCCAAGAGAGTTTCCGCTGCTGCCTTCATCCTCAAACAATGTTTTCTGTGCTTTTGGCACAGCACTTCAGAGGGTGTCAGTCTGATCCAGCAAGAGCCCCCTTGGTCCTCTGGGATTAAACAGAACAGCATGGTATCTCCTGGCCAGCTGCTTCTTGCTATTCATTTTGCTGCAGCAAAGGAATTTATTTTCAAAGAAAAGAAGTGCCAGCCTTCTCACTGCCCTCAGCAGATGGGAGGGGATGGTGAAATCCTTGCCAGCAGCTGTGAAGCCGCAGTCACGTGTCCCTATGCTCTGCCACCACTGTGGGGACCACACACCTTTGCTGGTGGACAGATTTACCTCCTCTCAGCCCAGGCAGCTTCAGACATAAACCAAAGCAGGCAGTCATTTATCACAGTTCAATGTTTAACAATACTGAGGTTTCTTGGAGTGTATCTCGCTCCACTTGCCTTCAGCAGAGGCATTACTGAAGAGCAGAAAATAATGGTTTTCATGGCATGACCCTGCTGCTTGGTTCAGCTCTGACCTCATTCCCCAAATCTCATGTGCCCACTCTCCCTGCTCCCTTCAGGCTGCTTCCCAAGCATTCCTTTCAGTGCCTGCTTCACTCATTCATTCCTCTCTGTGTTTGTTGTCCCCTCCATATCCCTCCTAATCAATGCACCTACTGGCAGAGACACCTGCTAAGTCATACAGGGACCTGATCTGGCTGAAAACAACCTTTTTTGCCTGCTCTACTGGCTTGTTTTTAATCTCCCTCAACTCCCTGATCCCCATTGCTGCACATGGAGACCTTAACAGAGGTCCTGGTGAGGCTCAGTGTGTCCCTTCTGTGTGGTGCAAATGCTGTGCTGATATATCAGTCTTGAGATGCTCCTACGAGGCTTAGGTCTCCTTCCCCTAGTTCACACCAAGTCACCACAGAGTCACCCAGAGGCCAACCCCCCATCTCTCCCCTCCTACTGTCTGTAGGATTGGCACAGCATCCCACACAGCACAAAAAACATGACTAACCCGGGGTTCTTGCCCAGCTTGCAACCTCTGCTGCAGATCTCTGACAGCACAGACCCTACCCATGAAGTACCAGTGACACTGCTCACAGATGTGAAATAGCAGCAGGAAACTCTGCCTAAGCTTGTTATGGGGACAAAAAGCCCGGCTGGTCATTGCCCACCCCACCCACGGCTGGCTTTGTTCCTGGGCTGCTGTATTTCAGAGGAGTATTTTCATTTCCCAAACAGGGTCTTTGGTTTGTAAGTTTGTGGGGGATTTTCTGACTGAAATAGAAGGATGCAGCCCTTCTGGCAGGGCAGGCAGCAGGACAGTCTTGGCTCAAATTTAAAGAGGTTGCTAGTAACACATTAGCTGCAACTCCTTGTCAAAAGCCAGCTAAACTTTTCCTGTTCACATACAATTCACATGGCCTTGGAAAGGGTCTTTTATAGCAGAAATAAAATTGGTAAGAGTGACAAACAGTGATACACTCCTACCTGTTCACAGCCCAGCCATCCCAGCAAGGTACCCTGAGCCAGCAGGCTGTTTGCTCCCATGAGGTGACAAGTCCCCATCTCACCAGAGCCACCACTTCTCTGTGGGACTGCATGCGCTTCCCCAAACCTGACATTTCTCAGATGCTGCAAGCCCAGAACTCATGACTTATCACATTTGCACCTCAGTAATATCTACCCCCAGTATTTCGCTGTAGAATGTGTTTGGAAGAGGCTGACCTGGTTTCCAAGGTGTTGAGTGTCCTGCATCAGCACCCACTCTGTGGTGGGCTGATTTGGCATGCTGAATCACCCCTTGCCTCTCTTCCTTCATCTCTCCCAGATCCCCTGTGGCACATTCTGATTTTCCCCTGCCCTGTGTGGTCTGAGGAGCTTTCAGATGACAGCGTACTCAGCACGCTAATTTGAAACAGCAGGATGCCACCAGGGCTGCGTTCCCAGCACTCATCAGGCACTGGGCACAATGTGCTGGGTGTTTGCTTCCTGTGGGATGCAAAGATGCTCATCTGTGGCCATGGGCATTCCAGACTCACCAACTGTGTGATGCACAGAGCTGCCCCAGGGAAACCTTTTGCACTGCTGAGTGGGTGTGAGTGGATCTGGATGGGTCTCCCATGTGCTGCCACCATGCAGATTTGGAGGGTAAGTAAGGTTGCACATTACATGAAAACACTGGCTTCACACACCACTGAGCACATTTGATATCTTGCAGGCACTGGAAGGAGATGATTCATAACTTTGTGTGCTTATCCCAACCTTTGCTTCCCCAGTCCTGGTCCCCGTCTCATCCCCACCTCTGCTTCAGCATCAGCACTTAGCAAATATCTCCCTGAACCACTCCATCCCTTCTAGTGGCAGATCTCTCATTTCTGTGGGTTACACATATCTGCAGAAAGGGCCTGAGAGGTTAGATCTTCTGCAAGGTGGGAAGTTTTTTTCACCTCTGTCTGCACAGCACATTCTGCTCAGCGTAGCTGAGGTTGCACTTGAAGATGCCTGAATAGTTGTGGTATTGAACTTAGGATCAGCACAGGCTTATCCTGTGCAGGTCCAAATGCTGCTTTTAAATACTAGAATTAATAGGAGGCCTGGGGAGTATCATTCTGTTTGCCTTGTGCTTACACTTAGTCACAAGAATCTCACTCTCAGCCACCATCCAAAGCAGGATCATGTTAACAAGCATTTTTTGGGTTGACTCAGTGCCACTGATCTTATGTTATGATGAATTTCTGCTCCCAGCCAATTTTGCAAAGTACACCACAGCCGTCCAGCAAAGCAAGGGGAACAGAGTGGTGATGCATGCTGCAAATCAATTAAGAGACCCTGCCAAATTAGTTTCTTTGTCAAATGCTTTAGCAAATGACTACAGGATGGTACAAGTGGCTTTTATTAGTGTAGCATGAAAAATTCAGCATTATAAATGAGAGACAGATTAGTCCGCAAGACCATAGCCGGGCAGGACTCGTTCTCTCCTTCCACCATCTGATGACCATGAGTCACACACAAACCTCAAGCTTGTATGGTACCAGTCTGCTACAGGGCTTGCAACGGAGAAGTAGCCATCTCCTAACGCTTCCCAGGGGAGGAGGTTTCTCTGCTGGCCTGGGGCATGGCACAGTGCAGGAGCTCCACACAGCTGCAGCCCCAAGGCGAGTAACAACATCAAGGTGAGCATGTGCTGCAGTAGACCTCTCATTAGGGGTAGAAATGAGCCAAGACACAGACATTTAACAACATGAAAATGGTCCCAGTTTATTCTTTCTTATAGCTGAGCAATCCTGACTGATTATAGCAAGCTCCTACTGTAGGGTCCAATTGCAGATTCTGACTGCTCGTTATTTCCTACTGGACTATGTCTGCAAGTATTAGTTTGCAGACTCTGAATGCAGGCTTTCACCTAGCTTGACTATGACTGCAGGCTCCAACTCCTTCAGACCCAGACTGACCTCACAGAAGATCTTTTGCCAGCAGTAACTCTCTTCCTTGCTTTGTTCTTCTTTGTTTCTCTCTGGAGCTTTCCTTCTCCCTCAGGGCTCCTCTACCTCCTCAATGCTCTCTTCCTCCTGGTCCTCATCCTCAGGGTGCTCTTCACCAAAAGACTCCCTTGAGTACCCATCCCACCCCTTTTATCACACCTATCTTTATTAGTCACAGCTTTGACCCATTAAGAGCAAGGCTGTTCCTCTTCTTTGGTAATTAGTATAACTGTGATTTATCAGGGGTGAGGTCGTCTGTAATCCCTTCTTCCACACCACAGGTGTGAATACTGTCCTTGAGGCTTGGGTGAGGGGACATGTCCTAGGATTTGTGATGGGAGCAGCAGCCCACAGAGTAAAGCATCCCATTGTTCTCCCTAGTCCACTCAGGGAAGCCCACACAAACCTGCAGAGTCTCACCACCTGCATCCTGTGCTCAGCCTCCTTCAGCAAAAATGCCACCTAATGCAGGCAGGCTCAGGGCAGACACAGGTCAGATGTGTGCCTCCAGAAGAGCCTGAACAAATCCAGGGCCAGCAGCTGTGAAAGTGTGGCTTGAGACAACATTTGGCAGGATCCTTAACAATTCCTCCCCTCCCTCTGAGCTGAGAGAGCACAGAGGGTGATGCAGCAATCGTTTCTTCAGCACAGTCTGTGTTGCAGCTCTTTGTTACAGTGGAGCTGTACCAAGCCTGAGAAGGTGGCACATCCCAGGAAGTTTTTGTATATGGACAGCTTCCTAACCCTAGTTCAAACCAGTCTGCACTGAGTTTTGGCAAGAGTCAGCTGGGAAACTTTTCCTAAAAGTTTCGTTCCAAACATATCAGTGTTTTTTACTGTTGCTTTGTGGGGTTTTGTAATCCAGATGGCAAATTCCGATTGGCTTTTCCCCATGTTTGGCTAGTGTAATATACGTAATAGTGTGATTGGTTTTGCACTAACAAGAGATCTAACTTTGAATTTTGGTCCAGTTTCTTGGTCTTTCCTTATAAAACACAGCAGAAATTTGTGGGAGATTTGCTTAAGGTATCAATCCCTATTATAAGTACACAGCCATGGTATAGCCCTGTCAGAACTACACAAGGGTACATAACTCATTCTTCACACTCATTATGATGAGTATATGTGGGTAAAGATGAAATTATGACACATATCCAAAGTTCTGGGGGCGAAGTGCTCAGTGTGCCAGGAGACCCTGCTGATTACACGATGGAGTTTGTTGTTTTACCACTGGCAAAAGTCTAGCGGCTTTGAGGTTTTAGGTACAGGATTAGGTGTGCCTTGGATGGAAGGTGCAAAGAGCGCTGAAACAGAGCCAGTATCTTCTAACAAATGACCTCTCTGTTCAGTAGCTGTGAGGGAAGCAGAGCCATGTCCCCTGCTCCTGAGGACCTGTCACTGTCTGGTGCCTCAAATACTGTAGTTTTGGGGTTGCGGTAAGACAAACTGAGCCAGGCTAACTCACACGGTCCTCTTCTGCCTCAGCACATATTATATCACTCAGGTTGGTGCTTTTCCAACAGGTCTCAGGATTTAGTGCCGTTCATATTTGATCAGGCAGAGATCCCCAAGGAACCATTTGAATAGCAGAGGATATGAGTACAAAATATGAAGGGACCACCTGGGCCATTAAACCCAGTTCCCTGTTGTCCCTTGCAACCACATAACAGACATTTAATCCAGACAGGTCTGGATTAAATAGAACTGCCTCCACTCCTCCTCCCCTCTGTGGCTGAAGCCTGAAACATGATATTAAAACCATCGCTGAAAGCACATTTTTTGCTGCAAAAAGCCAGAGCTCCCAGAAAATGGAAAGTCTCTGGTGTCTTTGGCCATAATATATTGCTAGGAATAACACAGTTCCTAGCAATAGCATTTCACACTGAGCCAGACTTGGCATTTCCCCAAACACTTTCTCAGCCATTCTAGAGATTTATAACTAATAATTACATAGCTGGATAAATAATTAGACTCTGAGGTTTTGTCTTAGCATTTTCCTTATAAATAAATCTCTTATTCACAAGCTATATTAAAATACCTGTCGATGGTGTGATGTGCATTTCATATCACACTTGCTTGTTTGCTGCCTGGGTACATTGATTTCATTTCCATTCTCTGTACTTTATGTAATTATCAGACCTGTCTTTCACCAGAAATACACCTATTCCATCCGTATAGGTGTATATCACTGTGTTGAAGTGGTTTATGTACACAAACTGTTGTGGTTTAACCCCAGCCAGAAACCAAGCACCATGCAGCTGCTTGCTCACTCCTCTCTACCCCCATGGGATGGGGAGGAGAGCTAGGGAAGGGAAAAAAAAACAAACCCCATGGGTTGAGATAAGGACAGTTGATAATTGGAACAAAGTAAAATATAATAATAATGATAACAATATCAATAATAACAATAAGAATGAAGAAAAATTATAAAACTCAATTGAAAAAAATCGTGAGTGATGCACAATGCAACTGCTCACCACCTGCTGGCCAATGTCCAGCATATCCTTGAACAGCTATCAGTCTGTCCCCTGGTCAACAGCCTCCAGTTTATATACTGGTCATGATGTTCTGTGGTATGGAATATCCCTTTGGACAGTTTGGGTCAGCCATCCTGGCCATGGTCCCTCCCAGCTTCTTGTGCAGCTCCTCACTGGCAGAGTATGGGAAACTGAGAAGTCCTTGACTTAGGGTGAGAACTACTTAACAACAACCAAAACATCACTGTGTTACCAGCATTATTCCCATACTGAATCCAAAACTGTAACAGCACTGTACCAGCAACAAAGGAAAAACTTATCTTTATCCCAGAAAAAAACAGGACACAAACACACATACAAAAAAGGTAACAGATAAGTGGGTCAGCACAAGGCAGAAACCCATCATGAAATGATGGAGTTGTTCTAAATTGCATCTGATTGCCCTGAGTGATTGCTGAGATATGGCAGAGCTATGGCAGACCGTGTTGGACCATTGAAGGAGCATTTTAAAGGAAGAGAAGTGATTCCCAAGAACAAACTCAAACCCTGCAGAGAACTGTTGGTTAATGTTTAGAAGGTACTTATAGGAAGATAGAGAGAGCTATTGCAGCACTGCACCCTCACAGGACCTGGTGCTAGAAGACATGTATTAAACATCTAAGAAAGTGAGGGATAAAGAAGCACAAAGAGCAACATGAGCAATATATTCACCTCTCAAAATTTTATACCACTCCCACTTTCATTCTTGGCCTGCCCAGAAGTTGCACAGCTACTTATGGTCAGGACAGGACAAGAGATATCAGGTTAGATTTACAAAAGGACAGGCATCCTCAGCACTGGAAATAGATGAGCATCTCACCATCCATGAGCTTGAGGCAGATTTTTAGGAAGGAGGATGTGGGAGGCCGTCAGGGCTGTTGCTCTCCTCTACCCTGTTCTGCTGTCTCGTGTGGCACATGCACTGCCCCTCATCCCATATCTGGCCCCGTTTCAATTTCCACCACTGTCAACCCCTGGTGCAGCTTTATCCTCTCTCCGTGTCTTCACTCCTCTCCCAAGTTAGCCAAAATCTCCTTTGGGCGGTTTGCAGCCCACAGTAATTAGCCTCTCCTTGGGAGATGTGCAGAGGGAAGGAAGGGGGGGGAGGGAAATGTTGTCTGGGAGCAGACTGACTCTTAAACAGGAATGTGAGCTCAGAAGATCCAAAAAGTCTGTGTTTTCTCCACACTCGATTCTCCTTCCATTGCATGCCAGTTGGGGGCTGTTGTGAGCTAAAAGCAATGGAGCTGCACCAAAAGGGATGGGAAAGACACGTGACCATTACTGGATCCTACAACAATGACTGGGTATAGCCAGCATGGACCTGAGTCCACCCGACCTCTCTCATGCAAACTGAACTCACTGAACTCACTTCTGTGCCAATAAACTTGATTTCATGGTTGTGTTGGGGCAAAAGAGCAAATAAAGACACTGACTTCTGGCTCAACATCTCATGCCTCAGCTCTGATCCTAGGCAAGGGTGACGGACAGATGATGTGCAAGATATAGTTTTATTATATATAAATAAATATATAATAATATATATATTTTGTATATTATATATATGTATAAATATATATATAATATATGTTTATTATA
>WAAG01075443.1:25966-49194 GCA_013390105.1 Tichodroma muraria | reverse complement strand
GCTTTTGTTGAGGGGCATTGGGGAGCAGCTTCTCCCCTAGAGTTAGGGTAGAGCTGTCAAGTGGTCAAGTGGCCATGGTAGTTGGCTGGCTGCTGGAAGGGGGCCAGGAGTATCAGGAAAGACATTAGTTATTTGACTTACTAGAAAAATCTTCAGTAACCGCCAAGTGCTTTCCTGGTCCTATGAGGTGTGGGTTTTGTTTTTTTTTGGTTTTTTGTTGTTTTTTTTTCCCTTAATTTCTTTGGCCTGTTGAGTTTTAGTTTTGATATTACCTTGTGAAAATAACTGATTCTGTGAAACGCCCCAGAGAACCTCTGCCTTTCACAGCCAAACCTGTTCTGCCTCACCTAGCAGGCATCTGTCGCCACAGCCCTGCAGCTGCAGCACAGCTCTGCTGCTGCACAGCCCTCAGAGGAGCATCCCTC
Source organism: Tichodroma muraria (assembly GCA_013390105.1). Lineage (NCBI taxonomy): Eukaryota > Metazoa > Chordata > Aves > Passeriformes > Sittidae > Tichodroma > Tichodroma muraria. The sequence continues at coordinate 48,769 of WAAG01075443.1, read as the reverse complement.
AGAGAGCAACCAGAAAGACACTTCTGCCACTGCCCTGCACTCATAGAAGGGCAGAGGCATTGTAAGAAAGTCAATCTGTTCTTTACACCATTGTGTGCTTTTGTGGGTCACTTCACATTGTATGTAGAAGGGATTAAGTGGGATGAACTCACCTATGTTTATCATAAACTTTCACACAGTTTAAAGGACTTTTTGTCTAGGGTCCATGCTGGCCCATGCAGATCTGTTCAGTAAGATGTGATCGGGACAACATGGTGGGAACAGCCGAACTGTTCCTTGATGAGGTGGCCTGTGGGATAGAAAGGCTGGAGGACACTTCATAGGGGGCTACTGAGTCTGGAGTTAGGGAATTGCATTTCATAACCCACAAGGAAGGCATTCCTACTGATGTTAAGCTATGTCCTCTCCAATGAAGTTAGAGGAAGGGCAGAAAGGACAAGTAAAATGATCAAGGTAATGAAGCAACTTCTAAAGAAGGCTCTGGAGAGAAGGAGACTGGGAGTTATGACTAACATTTGCAAAACCCTGAAGGTAGTGGATGAGATGATTGCAGATGGTTATTCACCCCTAGAACTAGAGGAAGTATGATGAAAGTAGTGGTAGATTAGTCTAAGATAGATAAAAGTGCTTCTTTGCATTTACACATGTAGTGAGCCCTCCTCAGAGCCCTGTCTGAGCTTTCTCATGGAAAGAGCTAGATGGACCACATGCAAAACTGAACAAAGGAATGACCCAGAAACTGAGCAGTTGGTCAAAGAAGGTCAGGGTCCATGATCTGCTCTTCTATTAATCATAACCATGTGTACGTCTCTAGTGTATATTCATCAATAATTTTTATATAAGCTTTGTAGGTACTAATGTATTTGCCTTATTACAAGAAAACATCCTCAGCCTGTAATTGTTGCAAAAAAAAAAAAAGCAAAATAAGAATTAAGAGCTGTGATTTACAAGAGTGGGTAAGGCAGTATTTAACCTAGCCAGCTAATTCTTCTTTAAATCTCTGCTGAAAGCCACAGGCAGGCTCCCAGAAAGTGAGCCTTTCTTCAGTATTTCCTATAATTTGAACAAGAGTTCAGCTGGAACTGTAGATTACTGAGGGAAATTGCTTCTTCTCTGTCTGGTTTCTACCAGTTCAATATCACACAAAAACTGAACTTCCTAAAATTTCAAAAACATGCTGTAGCCATTGGAAGTTAGTAGGAAACACTAGTGCAATAACCTACCAGCACAGCTGACTGCAAAAGAAACTGGACCTCTAGCTGCAGTGTGACCTGAGCAGTGTGAGAAGACACAATTGCTAGATCATGTATGAGGAAGAATTCTTCATCCACCCAAGTTAGTGGCAGTCACAGGAGTGGTTTGGGAACTCAACTTTCCATTCAACCTACATGGGAAGAAATCTGGAAACTGCCAAACCACCCCCCACTCCAAGTCAAAAAAAAACTTTGTCAAGCCTAAAGGAAACATGTTTGCTAGAAATGTTGGTGTTCTACCCATGCAAGTTTCCAGTGAAGGGCCAAGAAACATCCTGGGGTAAGTATCCTGCCTTTTCAGTATGCTCAGTAGCTATCCCTGAACATTGTAAGAAATTTGTTGCAGGTGAGGTACAGGCAGGTTGCATGGACCTGCAAGTGGAGCTGGCAGAGTACAGAGAGGAGAAATTGCTCGAGATGTTTAATGTGAGCATTAACCTCTAATACCCATGTCACTGGGGACACAGGAGACTACAGGTTCAAATTAACTCACTGCAGAAACCCTTCACTCTGGAAATGTTTGTTGCATGTAGATTTGTTTAACAAACTTGTGGAGAAAGCTTAGAAGTGAACATTTATCATCTCTCAGGGCTGCTCAATCTATAGGATTTACTTTTGACAGCTATTTTGTAGCTATGACTTTCAGGCAGAGCATAGATTAGAGCTTCATGAAGTGGATGTTAATACTGAGCTGCTCTGGGCTTGGGAGAAAGAGAGGCAGAAATCTGGATAGTTGCAGCTTTTGGACAGACAGACATTTCATAGCCTGGTCCCAAACTTTTACAAATCTGAGAAGTGTCTACAGACTTCTGCTCTGCTGAGAGCCCTAGTGGCATAGCCAATTTCTCACAGCAGCAGGGCATCTTTCAGCCGCCTCGATGGGTGGCCTCCTCCCTCAGCTGTGCTGTTTGTGGGAGGACATAGAGATCAATCCTGGAAACTTATCCAGCTTACTTATAATCTTAAGAAAAAAAGAGGTGAAGGGTTATTCCTGGTCCACATTTTGCTGGCTCAGAGATTAGTCAGTAAATATTCAGCTGTGGAATGTCCATGAGCAATTAGCAACACAAGCTGCTGAAGGTGGCAGTGCTGCAGTGAGAAAGGTTTATACACCCACAGCTTGAAAAGTTAAAACTTTGGCCAGTACTTCAACAGAGGACTTAAACTGATAGGCAGATCATCAAGTAGGTAAAGTGATGCAGACCAAGTATCTTGTTCCTCCCTCACGACTTCCAAAACATGAGTTTATCACCCTTACCATTAAAACTAAAATATCCTTCCTCAGTATATCCACATCTTAGATATCGCATCATTAATTCAAGAATTCTTCCAGCTCCCCATGAGATTTCAACCAACAGATGGCAGCAGCCCTATTCATAATGGCACTACTACTGCAATTTTTGTTCTCATCCAGGCACATGGTCACCAGGTTCCCTGGGATGCTCCGGACCTCACTGATCAGCCTGGTGGTCAGAAGAGCATAAGAAATGTCCCTGTAACAGAGCAAGTGGCCATGAGAGTCATGACTCATTTGAGAGTCATGACTGGCTGCAGTCGTGCAGAGAGTCTTGACTGGCTGCAGAGTCTCCACTGCTTTCTTAACGACACGATATAGCTAAATGGGACTGCAGATGCCTGAGAAAGCACAGCTGAGCTCTGTCAGAGACATTAAACACCACAGGCCCACAAACTGCATAGCAGCTGACATTCAGCACCGCTGTTTTTCATGCATGAGCTCTGCATGGTTTATGTAACATTTATTTAGGCACTGCCTCTACCGTGTTTGCAAAGCAGCACATGGCACAAAGCATGTGTGGGTGGTGGTTTAGGTCAGACACCACAGGCACTTCTCACTTCTACTGGCTCCTTTGCCACTTGTCATGTAAAAGCATTTGACCATTCACAGATTGCCACAGGCCTTTCCCTCTGAAAAACCACTTGATACTCAATCTCCTCACATGAAAGTTTTCTTTCTCTGAGAGCATTTACCTTTTACACCTGCTCTTTATTTTACATGTATAGTTAGATTGTCTGTGCACACCAGTGATATAAAATCAATGTTTTTGTGGTTATCCAACAGAGTCCCCATCCATCTCGTACACATTTTACTGTGCGTGCAACGTACAGCCCCAGAGCTAGAGACAGTTCAACAAAATATTTCCTTGGCCTGCCACACTACACTGGAGATGGGATCCAGTGGATGTGAGAAGTTGGGTACTGCAGGGCTGACCATGCCTGGCTGAATTCTCTCTCTTCTTCCTGATGGCATTGTGATGGTCACGTGCCTCTACTGGGGCACTGGTCACTGCATGTCTTATGGTGAAAGGGTAAGCATGGGGATGGACAGGAAAAATGTCACTGGGAGGTGGCATCAAAAGGGAAGCTGTGGGCCTGCTGCTGAAGGGGGAAGGGGATCTAGTGACAATGGGCATGGAAGATGCTGACGTACCCAGTGCCAGCCTTGTCTTGGCTGTTCCAATACAGCTTTCCTTCAGCAATCCTAGGCTCCTGAGACTCATGGGAATGTCTGGAGCAAAGAAAAGTTACTCTCACTGAAGGAGGCCCAGTGTAGGGAACACTTAAATCAGCTAGACATATAGGAGTCTGTGGGACCTGATGGGAGGCACCTGTGAATGCTGAGGGAGCTCGCTAATGTAGCTAGGAGGCCACTCTTAAATATATTTGAAAGGTTGTGGTGACCAGGGGAAGTAATTAAGGATAGGGAGAAAGCAAATATGACTTCTACCTCCAAGAGCAAGGAAAAAGTCTGGGGAACCACAGGCTGGTCAGCCTCACCTTAATACCTGGGAAGATAAAGGAGCAAATAATCCTGGAAACCATTTCCAAATATATGAAAAAGAAAAACATGACTGGAAAAAGTCAGCATGATTTATGAGGGTGATGAGGGTGAAATCATGTTTGCCAGCCAATGAGCATTTTAAGATAAGATGACTGGTGGATAAGGAGAGAGCAGCGGCCTTTGTTTACCCTGATTTTAGTCAAATCTTTCTCCAGACAGACCAACTGATGAAGTTCAAGCTAGGTATGTGAGTTCTAAGCTGGACAGAAAGCTAGCTGAACTGCTGAGTTCAGAGGACTGTGGTTGGTGGCACAAAGTCCTGCCAGAGGCCAGGCCCTGGTGCAGTACCCCAGGGTCCCTACTGGGTTCAATAGGGTTTAATACTTCATTAATGAACGTGATGATGGGATACAGTGAACCCTCAGCAAATTTGCAAAGGATACAAAATGGGGATGAAGGTTTGATGCATCATCTGGTTGTGCTGCTATTTAGGGGGACCTCAAGAGATGAAGAAATGGGACGGCAGAGATCTGACAAAGTTCAGCAAAGAAGAGTGCCAGGTTTGCCCCTTGGGAGGAATAACGCATTCCTGCCAAGGAATTACCAAGGAATTAACAGGGGAATACCTTGGGAGGTATAGACTACTCTAGGGAGCAGCCAGCTGGAAGGACCTTTGCAGAGAAGGACTTGAGGGTCCTGGGGACACCTAGCTGACCATAATCCAGCAGTGTACCCGTGTGGCAAATACAGCCAGTCACATCCTGGGCTGCATTAGGAAGAGTGTCACTAGTAGGCCTACAGAGGTGAACATTCCCATCTGCTTAGCCCTGATGAGACACATCTGGGTGTGGACACATCCCGGCATGTCCCTGTCTGGAGTCCTCAGTACAAGAGGTATGTGGACATACTGGACAGAATCCCTTGACAGACCATGAAGGTAATTAAGGGATCAGAGCACCTGACATATGAAGAAATGCTGAAGGACTTGGGTGTGTTTAGACCAGAGAAGAGAAGGCTCGGGGGGACCTTATAAATGCATACTCAAGGTAGGGAGATGGTAAAGAAGACAGAGCCAGACTTCTCTTGTTGGTGCTAAATGGATGGTTGGGAGGTAATGGGAACAACTGGAAATACAGAAATTACATTTTTTTTACTCTACAAGTGATCCAAAACAAGAACAGGCTACTCTGAGAGGTTGTGTAGTCACTCTCTGTGGAGGTATTCAAAACTCATCTGGACGTGGTCCTGGGCAGCCATCTCTAGATGGCCTTGCCTGAGCAAGCTAGATAATCTCCAATTGCTTTCCATCCTCAGACATTCTATGTTGTATTCTTTAAATAACCTTGTTTTAAAATTAAGTCAAATGCATATTTTTCCTGAAGTGAGAGCCAAAGCCAAGGAATGACACAGAAAGATGAATCAGTGGAATCTTATGACTTCAGGAAATGTTTTCTTGATTTCACTGTTCCTTAAAGTAATTGTGTGACTGAGCCTTGTTCTTAACTTTATTCCTTGGAAACTGAAAGCCTGCTTAATTCCAGTCCACATAAAAGTCAACCCTGCCAATACCCCGGACACCAGACCAATAACCCTCCTCCTCCATCACCATTTGGGCTAAGCAAAATATGCTAGACATCTTAATTAGGTATGTGCCGTCATCTTGGAAGGCACACAGAAAATGACGTAATCCATAATTAGCCCACCGAGTCTGGATTCTGTGGGAATTTTCTTACACTCTTGATTTTGTTGCATACATTAGTGTACCTGTGCAAAAAATCTCTGAGGCTGACAAGAATACACAAGCACACCCACGACTGCACTGTCCTTGTCCTTTCGCTCTTACTGCCGGCCCGTGTTTTGTCCCTGTGGTGCCCGCCAAGGGACCTTTCTGGAGCCCTGCTCATGAGTATCCCAGGCACAGTGGGGCCCTCTTGACTCTGCTGCGCATAAATACGTCAGATCTCTGCTCTCCATCTCATTTACGCAATCCCTAGGGGAGCACTAGTGGTGCTTGCCTCAGAAGAAGGGTAAGAGAAAGCTTACATGTCCAGCCCTGCCTCAAGGGCTAGGTACAACTCCCACCTCTGCACTGAGAGGAGGACAGTGCTCCCTGGCCATCTTAGAGCCTGTCTGTCTATACCTGGAAGGAGGGAGCCAAGGATATGCACGGATGTGATGTTCACAGAGCAGGTGACAACAGGGCTCACAGTCAGAGTCACGGTACTCAAAGAGAAATGGGTATGCAGTCACAGCACTCAAAGAGAAATGTGCAGCCCTTGGAAGATGCTTCACTCTTCTGACAAAAATAAATCGAAATAAACTTTCCAGCTTCTACAGGGTCACTGAAATGCAGTCTAGCTGCAAGAACAGATCATGCACAGTGCATAGCTCATTTTCCCCTCTGTAGGTTAACCAGAGAAGGTCACAGAAATCATGTTTAGTAAAAGAAGGTTTCCCTTATTTCCTGGCACTAGCTCTGAGCAATTGGCTGTAAGGGCTGCTTTCAAATCACTCCCCAGTTATTCTGTCTCTCTTCTGCTCAATATTCCTTGAGGCACTTGCAGCCAAGTAGATTATCTCTTTCATTTTCTTTTAAATGAAAAGATTATATTAATTTAGCTCAGATTTCAACCAACACACATTATAAGTCTCCACAGATCATATATTAGCTCAGAAACTTCAAATACACAAGAATTGAAATATATTACATTCAAATAAAGTCTCAAGAGGGCAGCTTCAAGTGCTGGTTATACTTCTACTGGTTTTTTAAAAGTCTGATCATGGTATGAAAATAAGTCACTGGGACTCTCCCCACACGATGAACTGTTTCACTGCTTTCTCCTAATGGTGTTTTAAAAACCTTGTGTTTTTCCTTTGACAGCTATGCTGAACATTTGGTTTGATTATGAGCAGCTCTTTTAGGCTCTAGTCCTGGCTGAAAATGGTCTGTGTGGTGCAAACTGTCCTTATTTCATGCCTTGCCCATCACTCAGAACACAGCCACTTCTCAGCTGAGAAGTGTTGAGACACATTACCTGTGGCTACATCCATCTTTCCCAAGAGCAACCATGCTGCCCGCGTGCCCAGCCTAGCTATGGACTCTCCTGCAGCTCTGCCTGCAGGATGATCGTGTCAGCCCCTTCTCAGGATGGCAGCAGGGTCCACAGGCACCTTCTTATCTGGAACCCCCACCTCTGGGGTCTTCACCAGGGCTGCTGCTCTGTGAGGGCTATGCAGTGCCACCAGGCCTGCAGATCTGAGTTAATGCCCACAGAGAATGACTCAGGCAGCACAGCTGTCACTGCCGCCTACCCAAGGAACTGAGAGCCCTGGCAGTGGAGAGTGAGCTGCAGCTTGTCCTAGGAGCTCTGTTCACAGGGAGTGTGTGGTCATGCACATGCCACCAGTGTGGGCTCCTCGGGAGACTGGCCATGCATGAGCCTTAGCAGAGTGACAGCAATCTTGGGGCAGCCTGGTCATGGTTGGATTGAGATACTGGACACAGAGACTGCATCTGCAAAGGGAGAGAACCAGGCAGACATTTCCCAAGCCAGTACCCTTGTACTGAAGGATAGAAGATGCCTGCTAGGAGATATCCTGCTTGGTTTCCCCAGGAGCTGAAGGGCCCTACGCAGGGAGGTCCCTGCCACTCCAGACCCACCTACCGGCACAGGTCCTGAAATATCCAGGGCCTCCTAACTCTCTGTGCCCTGGCTTCACTGGTACAGCTCCAGCCTAAAGCAGCCCATGGACTGGGGGGATTTCTTCTCCCTCTTCCTCATCCCCTTTTGCATGTTGTAGATAGAAAAACACCCAAAAGTGACTTTCAAGTCAGCTTAGGAGTAGCGGAGCTTTGAGAGCTGGATGCTCCTTGGGAATGTCTGAGGACAGGGTGTGAGAGGAGGAAAACAACACCTTATGTATCTGTGTCTGCAGTTCCCCATCATAAGGCTGTCTAGATCCCATGCACACCCTTCTTGCTTGGAAGATTTTAGTGGGAACCATGATTCAGCAGCCTCAGTCTGCAGAAATCAGCCTTCCTGTACTGCTGGTCTGCATCTCTCATCCCTGCTGCCTATGACCCAGCAGCCAAAGTTTCCACCCCAGTCTGTGTGTGCACCTCACTGTTGCTGACCCCAAGCCAGTTCCTGTCCTGCCCATGCTCAGAACACCCTCTCCTGTTCATACACCTCTCTCCTGTGGCTCACTTGTTGTCTCGTGCAAATGAACATCATGCACGCCAGGAATTTTAATAGAAGTTAGCCAGTGGAAGCGATTGGAAGATGCCTCAGGCTCTTTATGCCCTAAGGAACTCTAAACCAAAAATATTTCAGGAATTAATTAAATGTTTCTCCATTGTTTTATCTTCAACATCAGGTTCAGCAGCTAAAATTGATCATCAAAATTGTGGCTTTTTATTGGTAAGCTGCACTCAGAGGTGGAAAACTGGGAAATGGCACAGCTACAGCATAAGAAAGCGCTGAGGATCTTGGTGCCCTAGAAACAAGAAGGCAGGGTAGGGAAAAGCCATCAGGTGAAACACTCCCCTTACTGAAGTCAGTTAGAAACAGCTCCCATTAGGATGTTTCCAAGAAGGGTCATTCCTGACTCTCCTGGGATGGGGATCCATACAAACAGGTTAGTAGGTGTCATTGCAATGCCTTCAATCTCAGCTGGAAAAGCAGCAGCATGACAGCAAAACTTTTAATGTACATATCCCTCTAAAATCCCAGCACTCTCTGCAGGATGATAAACATAATAATAATAATAAAAAAAGAATATAAGAATAAAAACAGTGAATAAACAAAGAAGAAATCTTCATAAATATAAGAATAAACAAAGTGATAGAGCCCAAACTGCTCTAGGTTTCTGAGAAAGAATTTAAATATTCACACAGCAATAGGACCAGGGTTTAGGCAGAAATAGGATATTACTGTTTAATAATTCTTGACACTACTAAGCACTCTTACTCTACTTCAGGCCACAGGATTTCAGGAGAGACAAGAGAGCTGAAATCACTGTCTCCCACAACTGTCAGTTTTAAGAGATAGTCCAGTGCGAAAATGCTAACAACACTCAGGTGTGTCATTTTCCAAGATATGCTAGTCAACATATTTTTTTCTACAATACAAAGATTTTGAAAATAGGAGGGACCTTTCAGAATACCCAGGAAGAGCAAATAATTTTGAACTGATACACCTGAAATTTTGGGATGAATGAACACAAGCTGGTTTATGGAATAACAGTGCCATTAATTCCAGAAGGTTAAGTTTTGATAAAATGAGGAGTTAATTAATGCTTTAAATAACTAAAGGTCTTGACTGGAAAAGGCTGGCAGTGTCTTTCTTTACTCTAAAGAAATGAAAACTGTGTGCCTTAACTATGATGAGTTTTTGTTCTAAGCAAAAGGAAGATAACCATGGTCAACTGGATGAAAAGTTATAATTTTAAAAACAACTACCAGGGACAAGGAAAGAGCCTATTGAGAGTGAAAGGAAAACAAGGACAACAAAACATGCCATTTCTTCTTGGTTAAGAAGTGCTGGGAAGAAGTAAGCATTGACAAATATCAAAGTGAGTTAGAAACAGAACAACAAAACAATAAAAATATTGCAAAAAGCTCTTAGAGCAAAGGGAGCAACTTACAATCAGTACAGGATAGAGACTACCCATGTATAGCACCCAATGCTAACATCCATTTATAGGCCTGTGTTGAGAAACTATCTGGAATACAGTGTACATTTCCCACAGATCAGCTTCAGAGAATATCTGAAGTGAAACAAGTACAGGGTATAAATACAAAGAGAGAGAAGGGCTCTTTTAAATGGGAAACTGGCTGCCAAATAATCCTGGCTGGATATCAGAGGGCAGAAGAAGGATCCTGTAATAATTTTTCAGACAAGATAGTGAGAAAAAGTAGGTCAAGTAATTTTGAACCTAGCTCGTGCAAATCTTTCCAAAGTACTCCTGAAGGTGATATTGCTGTAGACAGTGGATTTCTGGTGCCTGCAAGGGCCGAGCACTGGCTGCAACAACCAGGGTGCATCATCAACACAAATAAACTTATGCAAACTGATTGTAAGGAGGCTCATCTCCAGTAAAGGAAACACTATATTTTCTCTTAAACGCTTTCACTACATGTCAGATAGAACTATTGTGTTGATACTTTTTCTTTATTGAAATATTTCAACCAAATAAACAAAACACAAAAAAATCTTGGACTAATGTAAGAGACGTTCAGTGGTTTCACTCACCATGTCCAGTACAACCCGATTACTGACTTTCATGAAGATGACCTCTTGAAAATAGAGAAACCATTGGTTTAGTCTGACAGATTTAATAAAAAATCTCTTAACTGCAGTGATTTTTTTGTTCACGTTTTTCCAAGATTTATGTGTGCTAATTACAAATGTTACTGTTTTCAGCTCAGGTTTCCTGCATTGTCCTCAGTAGATTGTTTGCAACACTGTGAATTCAAAGGCATTCAATTTCTCTAAACATATTTTTTGTTCACTGATAATGGAAATATCTTGTACCTTTCCTTTGCATTATTACCAAAATAACCAAGGAAGAAAAGGGAAAAAACCCAAGCAGAGCCCCATCTCAGCATCTGGGCTGTGTCCTGGATATTTCTAGGTTAAAGCCATTGCAGAAAAGCCTGTTCCACTTGAATGATGCCCTACACTCTTCTGTTCCCTACGAGGCTGCCTAGCTCCATGCACCGTGGATTTGCCCAGGCTTCCCCTAGCACTGGGACAGCTTGCTATTTTTCTTGCTGCTCCACACTGTTTAATGCCACATGGTCCAACAGGACGAATCTGATCCCAATTAAGGCTAAATACCCAGTTTCCCTTCTATTAGGTTATCCTGAGCACATCAGGATATTTTGTCTGACTTTATGCTTCAACCAATCTTCTGTTGTGTTTTGGAAGGACAAGCGATGCTTTTCTGGCGTGAAATTACAGTGGCTGGTGTGAAGTGTGCACTGTCACCAAGGTGGGTGGACACTGCCTCTATTCCTTGTGTTGTATGGCTGCAGGGGTTTTGATTCATTATTGAGCCATTTAAACCCAAATTTATGTCTCTTTGAGCTGCAGCACTGTTCTAATTAACATTGTGTGACAGTGTTTTCTCCCCTTTCCACCAGCACATCATGATGTTTGACAGGAAGGATGTTCCTCTCTTCAGGAATCTGATTAAGAACAGTCAGTTCTGACCTGTAAGGCACACTGGGCTCTTTTCTGCCCTGAATTGAGCAGCACTTTCCCTGTGCTCCCCTCATTGCCCTGTGGCACTACTGGCAGTACCAGAGCTACGCCCCAGCTTGGCATCGCAGCAATACTGGTGGAGGAAGTAATGAAGGGGAGGGCTCAGCTCTACCTCAGCCACAGACCAGAAAGTCAGGTGGGCAGCACAGCAGAAAGGCTGGCAAGGGAAAAAGTGTGTCATGCATTTTCAGACTAATTTATTTTGTCCTTGATTGTCATTGCAATGCCTTCCACGCTCATTTAAAAATACATTTCTGCAGGCTGAGCAGTGACTAAAGTGGAATGGCACAGTCTGATACGCTGCAGGAGGCAGGACAATACACAATATACAGAAACATATCCAGTTTTTCTTCTTTCCCAGAGGTGCTCCTGGAGTTGCAGATTTGCTCCTGGCCATCAGGACTCGACTCTGGAGCTGCCAGTGCTTTGGAGCTGAGCCCACTCCAGCTTCCCTGTGCTCGGTGCCCCCAGCTGCTGCAGGGGCCGCCAGGGGCTGCTGACAAACCACATTGTCCTGCTCTTGGCCCCACCTCGTGCACAATTTGGTTGCCTTCAGTTAAAAATTCTACTTATGTAATACTAAAACCAAGCTTTTCAAGGGGTTTTAGCTTCATTATGTCCTTAAGGTACTTAAGCTCTTAGAAAGAGTAATTCTTTGTATAAAACCACAACATAATAGTGAAGTACTCCAGCCTTCAGTTCATGTATCACAAGTTCCTTAAAATCCAGCTATGTTTAGAAATAAAATTTTCAGTTATTTAACATTAGAAAGAAAAAAATTGGAAGCACAAGTTTTTCTTCATGAACAGTTTGTGGATGTTGGTTGGTGTTCAAAATCCTCTTTCTGAAATGTTTAATGTGAATTCTTGGTGATGTTGTTTTGCTTCTGTCACATATGCTCCATCTGTAAGATTTGAATCACTCTTGAAGAAAACAGAAGGATCTCCATGGTGACAAACTCCCGTGGTCTGAAAAAAGAGTGACAATATTTTCTCCATGTTCTTATATTTTTATTTTGTAATTCCACCCCCCCGATGAGTTAACAATGATAAGTGTATAAGAGCATAGTTTGTAATATTCAGTATAAACAAAATCTTCCTGAATGTTCAAAGAATCTGTCGTCTCTTATGTACATCTGCAAAAAGTTATCAGCATGCTGCTATACAGTGAGAACTCCGCAGGAGGGGTATGTGAACAAAAACTGCTGCAGTCTCACCCACACGAGAGTTCCAGAGCAGGAGGATGTTGTTTCCTTAGCCTTCCCTTATGAAAAATTAACACAGAAACATCTCTCTTGTAGACCCTACCAGGATGAAAACACACAGTATTCTGTGTGTTTATACACCCTAGTGAGTGATGCCTGTGAGGCTGCTCTGAACAAGCAGAGCAGATGGAATCCCCTTGAAGAGGGCCAGGCTTTGCCCCCCACTATGATGACAGCAACACTCAGAAGTCCCTCTTGTTCCCATGACCAACTGTAAAAAGGAGCAAATGGAACATTTGTCCTGAAGGCCTCACATTCCTAGTTACAGACTTTGAGCTGTTTTTCTCAAATCACAGAAAATTGTAAAAGACAGAATATCCATCAAAGTTAGGGTGAAAAAATGCCCAGCCTCTTGTACTTTGCACCATCTTGGAATGGTTGGTCTCAAAACCACCATGGGATTGAACTGTGATTTTAGCACAGATTCAGCTTACATGAGATAAGCAAAGTATTTCTAGCAGTTACCTCATTGTTGGTACATCGTACTGTGTGAATAAAACTATTTGGATTTTTAACTGGAAGATTACATGGTGTAAAATGGCTGGCAAAGAAAGCCTGATTGTGTTTTGCTCTTCCAACACTCTGTATTCACATTGATCCTGTTAAAAACATCACAGGATTCTCTGTAGGATAGCAGCCAGCTGAGCTTATGCATTTTCTTGTTGCTTCTAACACATTAAATAGCAAACTCATTTATGTTAAAGCTTCTTGTAAAATATTCCAGATCATGATTTTTCAGTAAATTGCTTTTCACATGAAGTTTTTTCAGTTTCTGTAACTATGATAGAGTATATACACAGCCAGTTCCCTAAGAAAACGACCTTGGCTTCCCCTAATCTTATACAGGCTTTATAACAGAATATTTATACTTATTCAGTAGGGTAGCTCCTGATTTATATGGACATAAATGATCATGATTATCCTGATTTATTTGTTATCGAGAGAAAAAAAGAAAGAAAAAGGAGCACAGAATTATAAGGGTCGTGGTTTAACCACAGCCAGCACCTAAGCCCCAGCAGCTGCTTGCTCACTACCGCAGTGGGGTGGAGGGAGGGAATCTTAATGGTAAAAGTGATAAAATCTTGTCGGTTAAGATGAAGACAGTTTATTAGATAAAGCAAAAACTGTGCATGCAAGCAAAGCAAAGCAAACCAGAAAGTTAATTCACGGCTTTCCATGGTCAGGGGGGTGTTCAGTCATCTCCAGGAAAGCCGGGCTCCATCACAGTGACTTAGGAGGACAAGAGACACGATTCTTAACGTCTTCCCCTTCCTTCATCTTCTCCCAGCTTTATATGCACGATGCCACATGTTCTGGGATATCCCTTTGGTCAGCTGGAGTCAGCTATCCCCACTGTGTCCTCTCCCAACCCGCTGTGCATCCCAGCCCACTCGCTGGTGGGGTGGGATGAGGAGCAGAAAAGACCTGGATGCTGTGTAAACTCTGCTCAGCAACAACTAAAACATCCCTATGTTATCAACTCCGTTTCCAGCACAAAACCAAAACACAGCTCCATACCAGATACTGTGAAGAAAATTAACCCCAGCTAAAGTCTGCACCATAGGATGGGGTTTTTAAACTTTGATTTCTGTGGGGGTGAAAAAAAATCTGGAACAAATTAGCAATTTGTAAACATGAAAATGAGTAAGAGATAAAATGAGTTTGTCAAGGACAATCTGTCAAATTAATCCGTATCTCTTCTGCGTGATAGGTCTTGTGAGTAAAGGAGAAACATAAGAAACATAGGCTATACATCTAAAATTCAGCAAGATCTCTGCTGTCTTATGTGAAGCTTTCACTGGCAGGAGAGGAAAACATGGACTAAATGAAATTGTGACTAAAAGGTGTAAAAATATCATGTACCAGGCTGAAATTAAAAAGATTAACTCATCAAATGAGCAGATATATTGACTGTAGGACATCTGCTGCCTGTCCTGAACTAAAGTCCATTGTGTTCTTTCGTTAGTAATTGACAGCAGCACACCAAGCACTCACCCAACAAACTTGCCTGGCAGAAAAGGCAGGTTGCAGTTGTGGCTATTTGAATCACTGTCATGGCTATGCTGATGGTACCAAGTAATCTCCATCGACTGTAATAAGAGCTGAGACTCCTGTCTCACACAGAGGCCCCCCCATTTTTTTCTTAGTTAAGAGTGAAGTTAGTGAATCGTATTTCAGCCAATTTTTAAAGAAGTTATTTTTGCCATTCAGTAGTTTAGGTCCAATAGCAAACCATGAAAGAGATGAAGAGTTTTGCCCTGCCCTCCATGATGGAAGAGGCCTTCAAGTTCTTGGGCACAGAATTCCTCCATTTGGTTTTTATGGTTCTAGTGTTACTGACAAATGGAGAATGTTAGCTCCGATTACCTGTTTTTTCTCCATTAGCACCAAGCACCTTGCAGACAGGGTTGGGTAATCCTGCTTTCTCCAGACACAGAAATAGAGACAACAGATACATGGAAAATCAGTGCAAAACTGAGAGCAAGACCACATGACTTGTCATATCCACCCACCAAGTCTTGCTGTCCTATGACAAATTTTAACTGCAAATTGTCTTTTTCTTGTTCTATTAGAATTCTGCATAATTTAATGGAGGCACCAGGCACCAAAACACAGACACAATAAAGAGAAAAGCGTGGAGAAAAAGAAAAGCTTGTAAACTACTGCATGTATATTCAAAGTACCATCCTCTCACACTTCTCATCAGGGATTCCTGCTCTGGATACTTTACTCAGGCATGTTTGGGATCAGATCATGTTAAATGGAAAAGACTCAATGTCTTCTTTCTCCCTTTCATTATATAGGGCTTGATCACATTGTGCAAATGTTTGGCCCCCAAAAGGAGCAGAATCAGACAAGAAGATAACAATCCTTCTGCCATTATTAGAGCATTCATGTTCATTAACATCACAGTGGGGAAAAAGCACAAAAATGAAGGCTTCCAACCAAGCAAAATATATTATAGAATACTGAGAATTTGTGAGTAATGAGATGTATGATCCAGCATCACTCAGCTTTCTCATTTCCAAATTGCAATGAGATCTGAAATTGCCCATTTTCTCGTCATTTGCTGAGGGTTAACAAAAAGAACCATTCTTTCTCACACTGTGCTCCCTAGAGAATTTCTAAATCATGTGAATTTGTCATTGTGGCCTTTTCTGCTTTCAGAAGTGTCTCTGGAAAAATGTCTATTGTCCCCAAATGCCTGTTAATTGTGCTCAGTTTACTATGAAATCATTGTTTTTTCTTCTAATGGCTTCTCCTGCAAATCAAACAGAGATCAGCTCATCCGTCTGAGCTCACGCTTTCTTGCACATTAACAACAGTGCAGAAGGAAGCTAAATTATGCCCACAGTTATTGCAGGCAGTCATGATCTTCCAGCTAATCTCAGAGTAATGTCACTGGAATCCCATTATCTTCAGCAGTAGAGATTAGGCTGATTTAAGCAGTTATTTTCCATCAAGCTCCTCCTCTACCACATACTAAAGTTGCAGGGCTAATATAGAGTGTTAACAACTTTCCAGAGCAGCTTGGATACAGCGAAGTGCTCATTTTCTTGGCTACATTGACAGTGCACACGTGTGTGCTCAGAAGTGGGGTGCTGACAGCAATGCAAGCAGACAAAATTCATTTGCATTGAACTCCAGCAGTGCAGAAGTACCTGGTTTAAAGATGGTCAATACAAGCCATCCCTGAACAGATCAAAACTGACCATGAGCAAGGCCAGAAACTGGAGCTCTTACAGGCAGATCAGTGAGGTCCTGGCACAGTATTTTTTTACAAAAATTAGGTGTTGAAGTGGGAGTAGCCCAAATGTAACCTTGCTACTTCATGAGGACTACAAGAATGCAGTGCTCCAGCCTGCTGTCCAGCAACAGACAACCTCCAAATGTGACTCCAGATAGGAAAAATGCCTGTGCATGCATGGAGACTGCAGGCTTCCCACCCCAGTACCACCTGCCTGTACCTCCCAGCCCTCGGTTGCAGGTCTCCTGGGACAACACTGGAGCTGCAGCAGGGAAGTGTACTCTACTCACCACTAAATACTTTCCTTTTTTTGATTAAACTGCTGTTTCATCTGAGCTGGTAATTTGTGCTCTTAAATTATATATCCCAATTAAATCAAAAAGAAAAACTAAAGTAATTAAAATTGATGTGAAAACTAGAAGAGTCAGTGGAACCTAAAACCTGTGATACATTTTTAACATTTCAGCATGTACACAAAAGCTATAAATGTATCTCAAAAAAAAATCCAACTGCTGCTGTAACAGAAGCATGTTCATAAATGATCAGGAAAGTTGTAATTGGGTATTTGGGCATTTGCAGACTAATTTTGCCCCAGAGCACTCAATTTCCTCTCCTTCTCCCACAATTTTCTTCAACTGTAATTTAAATTCCTACTCCCCACAAGACCCACAAGGTAGTATGGAGTTAGTTTTACTCAAGGCACCTGCCAGTCTGCCAAAACAAAGTGGTTAAAACATACTGCCAAGACATGTCCAATAGCTCAATCAGTCTACCAGCCACATTGAATTGTAGTACTTGAGCATGAGTTGCTGGATGTTTCAAGAACAGTGTTGGCACTTCTGTATCTGAGTAAACTTAGCCATCAGTCAGTTTTTCTGGAGTTAAAATTCTCCATTTGTTCTTGTTACAAACGGAAGTTTACATATGAAGTGTATTCTCAGTTTAAAACATCACTCTTGCTACCACACCAAAATTACACTTGTTTGGATAGTACATGGGAAATCTCTGGCACCAGGGAGATTGTGTGGAAGCAAAGTAAAAATCCTGGAAGTCTCCAAGGCAGAAGTTTATAAGATGGGAAACCTGCACATCTTTAAGATGCTTTCTGTGAAAGCTCAGAAAACTCCTTCTCAAATTCATTTTGCACACTTCCAGAGGCCACTAATGGATGTGAACACTGATGTTTTCTCTGGCAGCTGCAAATAGATCATACATGAAGTCTTTCTGGAGCCAGCTGCCGGCCATGTGGTTTAGCTGAGCAATTGAAATACCTGGATAATGCACTCAGTGTACAATTACTGCATCTTCTTACTACTATGTTATCTTGAAGCCTTCCAACAAAAGAATCTCTGTGCTGGCTTCTGAACATAACCAAAAAGCGGCAATTCATTACAAGACTTGTTGACTAGAATATTTTCAGTGTTGTGGTATGGCTTTCAAGCTAAGAAATCAATGAAGACTTTCCAAATATCCATAAATTACCTTGAAATATTTCTCAATAATTTAAACTCCTGCCCAACCCTGTTGAAGGCAACAGCATTAAACAGGCATGGTTGTGAGACAGAGCCCAACAGAGGACACCAGCCAAGGGGGAATTTTAGGAAGAACAACAAGTCTGAGTAGGGCTCACAAGCAAAACAGTCCATGGTGGCCCTGGGACTCTTCCAGCAGAAAACCTCCAGCAGAAATCCTTTTTAAAAGATCACTTGATATTTTACCAGTAGAGGGAAACAGAGCACCTCTGCTGCAACCTGCTCAGAGATACAGGGCTGTCACTGTTTCTCTGATGAAGAGCTGTTCTCCTGTCCCTTCTCCTGGTTACCCACCTGCATCCCACAGCTGCACACTAGCATGCAGGCAGCCCCATGCCTGGGGTAGCCGAGGGCCCTGCACTGGCAACACCATCTGCTCAGGTCAGAGGATGAGCAACACCTTTATCATCTTGCTGCCCAGGCTTTTCCTGAAACTGGGATCGTTTGCCCTTGGCATGTAAATGAAACCTTCAAAGTTAGTTTCATGAAGTTAGATTGCTAAATATCCATTAAAGCACTTAAATGCAAGTAGCATAGTCTTCAAAGCTGTTACATACTTCTGACTTTAATGGAATTTGTGGCTTCTTAGTACTTCTGAAAATCCGGCCCCTAAATGCGTACTTCATCACTCATGTTTGGCATTAGGATCCTGCCTAGAGACAGAGTTGTTTGGAGCGGGGTAGGTTAACTTGTTTTCCTCAATCTGTCATGGAATATTTAAATGCTTTTATATTAAACATATAACTGCTATTTTTACATGCTTTTCAGACTCTGCTTTTTTCATAGATGTGATTTGTGGTGTACAAGTTTAGTTAAAAAGCCATTATATCTGTGTCATGTATGATATGAGCACAGCAACAGTTCCCTGCCAGATATCATGAAGTCTCAAAGGGAAAAACAATTCCTCGCCTTCTCTTGGTTGGATCCTGTCTTTGGCAGCTGGATAGAAATAGCATGGTCAGAGGGATTTTCGATTCATGCAAATGTATGTGCAATTTGGGCTTCACCACCCATCCCAGCTTCCTCTTCTATGCTCCACGTTCTGCAGTGGCACCTTCATGTCCTGAAAAATTACTTCTGTTAGCAGTGGTAAAGAAGGGAAGCTGGCAGGCTGTGTTTTAAATCTGCCACCATGAGTGCAGCAGTTACACAGAGCTATGTCAGGCCAGTTGTTTTAACCTACAACAAGCTGTAAATAACTTTTAATGGATTTCATTTCCTGAAGTCACACAGTGGGGAGGAAGAGTGGGAGGTCAGGGTCTGGGTCTCCCATCACCAAAGTCAGGTGAGGCTCTTCTTTGGCCAGAACATGTCAGACAGTACAACTTACTCCAGGTTGGAGCCAGGATGTGACTGTGATGGGCACCCGGGCCTTAAAGGCTCTTCTGGATCCTGAAACTGAGAGCACTCCTTGAGGACACCTAAACATGCAAGCACTTATCTGAATGCACAAAGGCAACAGCCTAAATTGATGCTTTAATTCCTGAAAGCCACAGTCTCACAGCAAAGTGCTCAAGAAGTGTAAGTTATTATTAGTGGAGCTTTTACAGGTTCAGTTTCACTGTTGAGTAGCCCCATGTCCATTAATACGGTCTTCTTCTTAAAGGAGTCGATATTATACAACCATTCAACAGCAATTTAAAAAAAAAAAAAGTGTGTCTCATTAGGAGGATTATCATTCTCTAGGTGATTTTTCCAAGAATCTAAGTTATTTTTGGGTTTAGTCTCACCACTAAAATTTCCTTGCATTGAGAAACTGGTCTTACAGAGAACCATTGAGGAATTACTGGAAATGAGAGAGTCTGGAAGTGTTGCACAGGAAATGTGTGTTTTTTCAGTTGTGCTTTTACAGGTTTGTCAGTGAAAGGTGTAGATGTAGATCCACATCAGTATTTTATGGGAAAAAATCTTTGTTTTTACTCTTTCTTATAAACCATACCATTATAATAATCACTGCTTATCACGATAAGCTTGTACATTGCTGGGAATATGTTGAACAAATGATACAGCACATGTAATTATTGGTATCATTTGTTTCAAAGGGAAAGTAGCAGGCTGTTTTAGTATTGGCATTTTTACAGGCTTTTTCTGTGGTTTTGTTCTGTTTGGCTTCAATAGCAGTCTGTGCAGGAGTGATAGAGAGAAAGTTACAACTTTTTTTCAGACTGAACTATAAGACACAAGTAAAATACAACAGATAGGATTATACTACATTTCTTCAATCATCAAGCCTCTTCTTCTGCCTGCTATCTTTTACATTTAAAGCATTACATATTTGAATCATTTTTGCATCTTGTTTATTGAGAGGGGAAAAAGACAAAGTTTTCTTACACTTCACTCATTTCAGCTGATCTTTTTTGTAAAGAATTACTGGATTATCTAAAAATAAATTTGGTTTTGACAGTGTGTCTTAGTTTGGAAGACAGGTATCTGCCAGGGAAAACAGGAGCCCCTTCTGGGAACGGAAAATGCAAGCCCTCCCCCTCCGAATTGTTACAATCCCGGAATTGAAAGGACTCTCAGGCAAAGATGTAAGGGGATAGGAATAACAGTTCTTTACTACTGCATATAACAAGATAAAACAAAATAACAACAATAACTATGGTGTTAACAACAAAAGAGAATCAGGGCGCAGTGAGTCTTTTACCACAGGGGTGCAGTCACCATCACAGGCGGCTGGGGTGAGCAGAAAGCCCAGGGTGTCACAGCACGAGATGTGTCAGGAGCTCGGCAGGAATTGCTGGAGCTGTGGAAAGGTCCCGGCAGCAGCAGGGGGTGCGGGACACGGCGTGGGGAAACCAGAGCAGGAGCGAAGGAACGGCGGGCGCGGGCACCGCGGCAGCACGGCTCCAGCAGAGCAGGGAGAGAGCAGGATCCGAATTCCCAGGCACACATGGACAGACGGTGCTGGGGCACTCCGAGCTGGGCTCCAGTGGTGCCGGTGAAAGTCTCCCCGCAGGGTCAGAGACCAACAACAGCCTCGCTATTCCCCTTCCAAAGAGAGGAGCACCCCCAGCCAGGAGCGCAGGAGTCCAATCCCTACCCCCCCACACACCCCAACCGATACCACCACTCCGCTGGGGTTTTTGGCCATTTCCTTTGCCTTTCTGAGTACCTGTAAGTACCCGATAATTAGTTCCCTAGCAATGTATGGGAGAAAATTCTGCAAGAAAGAGACTCAACCCCCAACACAGTGGCAGCTGGTCTACAACATGAATTAGATAACAGAAATCATGATATTGGATCAAAAATAATCTCTTCCAAATCACTTAGTCTGAAAATCTATTTCCTTTTTAAGTAATCTGGATCACGCTTTAAGGTTTTTCCTTCTAGGTACAAGGACAAGGAACATGTTTTCTAATAGAAGTGGAATGCCTTGGGTTTCAGTGCAAGATGTAACCAGCAGTATGTATTCTATCAGCACCTGTTGAAAACCAGGTGGCGGGTGGAGGTGGGGTAATCCTCTGTTATGGGCTGATTGCTAAAAAACCAGGTGGGGCAGTTTTCTTTATCTCTTCCACAACCCATCCTGTCCAGAGATATATCTTCTGCTAATGGGCCATTGATTCTCACTTAATGACTGATAAAATTACATCATCCCATTGGGAGATGCTCTGTCCAGGGGAAGGAGCCAAGAATTTCCTACCTGGATAAAAATCTGAGATTTGGAACACCAAGCAGCCTTTTCTTCACTGGATTCTCAGAGGAAGATCAGGTCCATCTACACCACCACTGGATCTTCAGAGAAAACGACACCCTTTCTACAGGATCACTGCTTCAATAGAACCTCATCTGCCACTCCAGAAGGACTGCAGCCACCATTTAATCGGACCGCTACCAACACCCTGACCCACAGGGTGTCAGGTTGCATTCTGACTCTGTCAGTGGGTTTTGTTGTTTGTATTACTGCATTTTATTTTTTAAATTATCTTAATAAAGAACTGTTATTCCTATCCCCATATCTTTGTCTGAGAGCCCCCTAAATTTTCAAAATTATAATAATTTGGAGGGAGGGGGTTTACATTCTCCATTCCAAGCGAGGCTCCTGCCTTTCCTTAGCAGACACCAGTTGGTCAAACTAAGACATGGAGGTTTTTTCCCATTACATGGAGGTTTTTTCCCATTTTCCTTTGATACTAAAGGATAAATATTGAATGCATTACATGTATAATAAAAAGAATATCCTGAGAGATGGAAACAAAAATTAACAGTATTGTCAAGATTTTCAAGGGCTGGTGGATAAAGCTGGAAAACAACTTCATCAAAAGCCCTTTATTCATCTATTTAGTTCTTATATTGACAATTAGAAAGACATTTTGTAACTTTCAATGACTTTTTAAGCCTATCCATTTCTGTACTAGTTTAGCTGAGGGATGCTTTAGGTAACAGAAACTTAATAATATGTTTTTATCCTTTTTCCTAAAATATGCACCCCTTTAAAAGAAAAAGCAAAGACACACACTCAAACCCAGAAAAAATGTTCTCTTCCAATGCAATAGCTGATAGCATTGGATGATATTTTGCTTAATCGATCTCTGTTGCTCACCTACCATGGTATGAAGTTGTCGTGGTTTCAGTCTGAAACCAGACAGAAAATATTCATTTGGGTTGCCAATTTAAAATTCTGTAATCAAGAGCAAAGCAGGTTTAAACTTGAAAAGAACTGATTTTATTAACTAACACAAAAAGAGGAAGAAAAAAAACAAACAACAAGAACTGGAATGAAACTTTCAAAAAAAACATACTTCTTTTCTCTCCACCAACTACCCACCCCTCAGACACATGAAAAGATAAAAAAAAAGAAATCTGGAATACTTAGTCAGTACTACTTTCAGAAACAATCATTTCTCAATTTACTAAAGAAGAAGCAGAGTCTTTTCTTGAATGCCATAGAAGTTTACAATATATTAATTCTCTTGCTTTCACTCTTCACCAACA
>WAAG01075443.1:4189-25342 GCA_013390105.1 Tichodroma muraria | reverse complement strand
TCTCCCACCGGAAACCAGAAGAAGGAATTTTCCCCGGTTCGCATTTAAAATATGTATTCACAAAGGCGTACCCATGTCTTTCATTGGCTTAATCAAGTGTCAATATTACACATAGGCCAATCAGGTTAAACTACCACAGAAGTCTACAGAAAAAATAATTTTAAGCAAGACATCAGTATCCTTTAAGAATGTCTAAATAAAAAAAAAAGTCTCCTAAACCCGTATGTATTGACTATTCTTTTTTCTCCTTGCATTTAAAATTGTTACAATTTAAACAAACATATCCAACAAACAAACAACAAGCAAACAAAAAAACAACCAACCAAAAAACAAAACAAACAACCAAACAAAAAGATAGTCCACCTGGTGCTACCTGTCCCAGTGAGAGTATGTTTTGTTGATCATTTGGGCAGCAGCAGTATGTCCCCCCTAGTTCCCATAATTCTACTGCCATTTGCTGGAAGTTATCATGAATGCTGACTGCTTGATCTGCATTTATTTTACATTTTGCCATCTATTTCTCCCATGTCCAGAAGATTTAAGCAAATAGCAAGGCAAATTTGCAGATCCAAACAAAGCATAAAATACACTTCATTTTTCACTAAGCTGATCTACATTCAAAGTAGTTATTCATTAGAAGAGGTACCTTCCTATGGCAGTAAGTTCAAGAAAAAAAATACTTTGCAATGGCCAGGGTGAAAACCATCTTTGCATCTGTATCTCTGCAAATGTTGTCATACCCCTCTTAAGTGCTTTTAGCTTGTAAATGATTCAGATGGAAACATTATGTTACATATGATCAAACTGAAGAGCTGTGAAATGAAGAGTGGTGCACAGGGACAGAAGTATGGAGAGACTTTGCAAGTAGCTTTTTCTGTTCCTCAAAATCCCAAATCTTCAAGGATTTCTGATGTGTACAGGACAAGAAATTGCTCTCCCGTGCTTATGAGAGGGAGAGTTCTCCTCACCCTGCCATGCCATTACTTCTGCTGAAGCCCTGTAGCAGCAGACAAATACAGTTCACAGCAGATGCTTCTGGGGTTTTGTGCTATTTGGTTAACTTCTTAACACTAACAAGTTTAATATGGGACCCGATTTTTTCTCCCTTACTTTGTCCCTACTGTCTTGCCTTGTTTTTGCTTCGTAAATTCTTTGTAACGCCTCAGGCAGTGGTGCAATGCAGACTGTCAAAGACAAAATAAAGCTCCTGGTCCCATTCAGTTGTGCTTACAGCAGTCTCTGGTACCTGGCTTCTGTGTGGACATGACACAAATTCCAGCCTCTGTGACAACAGCTTAGGCAGGACTCAGGGGTTTTTGGCCTGCTTGTAGTATTACGCATGAATTTCATGCTAACAACTCAATGTGGCAGTCACGTACAGCCTTTCCTCTGCCTCCTCCCCCACTGCTGGTGTGTTAGGAGAAATAATTCTCACTCTGGCTGCAAAAGATAACAAAAAAATCCATGTAATGCATGAACCAGGCACCTCTCACTGATTCAAGCTCAGCTGTGCCGACCAGCTGTGACATTGTGCTACAGGGTGGCTGCACATATGACCTGAAATATGGACCACAGCTCCATCAAACAATTTTGTAAGGATGCTCATGGGCATGATTTACAGGAGGCTGGGACTGTAAGTGCGCTGCTAGTTGTAATCTCTGCTGAAGTGGATATCAGGGATGTTTGAGATTTCTTTTTCTGCATGCTGGAGCCTGGATGAGACAAGCTCTTTTTGATTATAGAGATTGGAGCTACATGCATATTGTTCTCAGTTACACAGTGTGTTTGATTACTAACATTTTACAAATCACCAACTCTCCTGGCAAAACCCATTCTTTTCAGCAATCTCACAGCATGAACATTGTTGTCACCTGAAAATTAATTTTTCAATATTGTGTTTTATATCACAGCTCTCTTCTTTTCCTAATTTAGTTTCCACCTGTGTTTTTCATAAATGCAGATAGAGTACATGCTGGAAAAACACCAAGCAGGGCATCACTCTTTTGCTTTTACTATTAACATGTTCCTGTTGATAGTAGCTGCTGTGACAGGTGGGAGCCCTGAATCTGGAGCAGGCTCCCACTGAGCTAGTGACTCCGTAAACCCAGGAAATGATGAGCTACACCATGGGAGTTTACACCAGAAGTGTACGCAATAGGGACATATGAAATACATGAGAACAAGAAAATCTATGTAAAATGGTAAAGGAAGGGATACAAATAAACAAGCTTAGTGAACATAGTGAACTTGCTTAGAGAGGGGCCTTAAAAATCATGTAGTTCCAACGCCCCACTATGGGCAGGGACACTTTATACTAGACCATGTTGCTCAGAGCTCCATCCAGCCTGGCCTTAAATGTTTCCAGGGATGGGGCTTCTACAGCCTCTCTGGGAAAACTGTTCTGGTGCCTCACTACCCTCACAGTAAATAATTTCCTAATATCTACTCGGAATCCTCTCTCTTTCAGTTAGAAACCACTCTCCCTTGCCTTGTCACTACTCGGTCTTGTGAAATGTCTCTCATGGTAAATGCATCAGAGAGTACAAGTGCTCAGCCTCACTTCAAGCCTGCAAAGAGCTTCTGGAAAGGAAATGTGTGATGGATGCTGCACTGTGCATCCCTCAACTCCTAAATGTCTCCTCTGTGAATAGGACTTGGCAAAGAGGAGCCAGCCAGCCACAGACCTGTCTCAGGCAGTTTGAGACAACCTAATTACCAGTAAAGTGTGAAAAAAAACATGGGTTTGGCATGCTGAATTACATGGCTGGCTGTTCAGATGGAAGATGGAATATAAGCCAAAACCATATCTAAATGGCACTGCGATTCTAACTGTACATAGTCCTAGATATTGGCTCTGCAATGAGCAGTTCTGATCTGACAGAGGAATCAAGCCTCTCATTTTCATAGCATGAGCTTCCCAAATGCGGGGTTGCTGCTCAGGCAAGCCATTCCCAGGCACTTGCCTGTGTCGGTCAAGCCACAAGTCAACAGTGAATCCCCCAAGTGTGGAGCTGAGGTGAAGTTCTGCTTTTCCTGACTGAGCTCAGCCTCCAAGTGATGGAGGAGTAAATAAAAGAATGGGTGGATGGGCAGGAGGCAACACTGAGAAAGAGAAGCTGGGATGCTGGAACCTACAGAATTATCTGAAGAAAATAAAAGCTACTGAGGATGTGAATCCTCCCTCTGGCAGCAGACACAGCTAGACAGGCATAGGAGAAACTACTAACCGGAGAAAATTTCTGTCCGTGAATGTTGGATGCTTTGTCTTCTGAGTCAGGCTGGGTTTCTGAGAGGACACAATG
Source organism: Tichodroma muraria (assembly GCA_013390105.1). Classification (NCBI taxonomy): domain Eukaryota; kingdom Metazoa; phylum Chordata; class Aves; order Passeriformes; family Sittidae; genus Tichodroma; species Tichodroma muraria. Next base: position 22,040 of record WAAG01075443.1, on the reverse strand, counting down.
ACATGAGCTGCTTCTTGGGGAGTGATAATGCTGAGGCTGTGTGCAGGACTTGAGCATGCATGACATGAATAACAGATTTCCACAAGCCAAATCTCTCTGAATAAAGAAATGCCATCTCTTTCTTCAGCCAATTATTTATTCACTTTCAAGAAAGTAGGATGGGTTGAGAGAGAGAAAGAATAGCAGCAGACATTGGTATTCGAGGATGGAATTATAATTTTAATCTGCCTGTTACTCATGAGGCAAAATTCTTAGTATAAGAATACTTAAGTGTTGCATGCTCCTGTTATGATGGCTGCACAAAGAGGCATTGCTGGTGCTGGTGTGGGGCCCTGCCTTGTCAACAGCTGGCTTTAATGCAGTCAGGGTGTGCAAGGTAAAGGGGCCCAGCAGCATCAGGGCATCGGCAAGAGAAGGAGCCAAGGCTGGGATGGATACAACCTGGGTTTAAAAGAAAGTTAAGGTCAAGTCTTCTGCTGCAGGGGAGATAGAGATACCACTAACAGGAGCAGCAGCTGGAGCTATCAGGGCTGGGCTTTGCGGTCACTTGGAGATGCCTGTACAATCCTGCTGGGACTGCCTTTGGAAGGGGAAGAGAGCTGAGCAAATTTCCATCACTTTCAGTATTGCCCCTCTTACTTCCGGCTCTCCTCAAATCCTTCCCAAAGGTTTCCTGTGCATAATACAAAAATGCCTGCTGTGAGCAGCCCTTTTGCTGCTTTCGTGCTGCTGCCTCTCCTGCAGGATCTACCCAGTTCCTGGCTTTGGGCTGTTTGTACAACGTTACTAATGTGACAGTGTGACTCTGGATCGATCCCCGGTGATGCCACCTGCAGTGATAATGAAGGAAATACTGATAACGTAGCAAAGTGCTGCTCTGCCTCATCACTCCCCATCTCAGGATCTTGTTAATTACTGCTGCTCAAGGAACTTATTTGTGCAGTAAATTATTGATGAAAGCAGCTCTGTGAAAATTTGAAATTTTTGTTTGTCATTCTCCTGAATGAATAGCAGTGCACGGAACACTTGCAGCAAACGCCGTGTCTCCCTGATCAGAAGAAAGGGAGGGGAAAATAGACAAAAGCACTTTCCTTGGGTAACTGCAAAGATACAGAAAACATTTTGCTTCTCTATAATCATATTTGATTTTACTAGGATCTATGCATATATTAAAGAGTGGCTGAGCACTGGAACAGATTGCCCAGAGGCGCTGTGGATTCTCCCTCACAGGAGATATTGAAGAGCCATCTGGATGCAATCCTGTGCCATGTGCTCCAGGACGGTCCTGCTTGAGCAGGGAGACTGGACCAGATAATCCATTCTGATTGATGATTCCAGCCTGACCCATTCTGTCTTTCTGTGAATGCAGTGAGCTCCTACCAGCTACCAGGAGACACTCAGCTTGATATGAGGAGACAGCACTGGATTAAATATAGGATGATTCCTTCAAAGTGTTGTATCCTCACTGTCTTATTTTGGGAGTATGTATAAATGGGACCTTGCTTGCATAAATATAGTAGATTTATTTAAGAAAATGATCTGAGAGGGAAAAAACTATCTGCTGATTAATCCAGAGCTGCCCCTTCTAAGAGCATTAACTCCAGGCACTGAGGCAAAGTACTGCACAGCATCACTGTGAGTGTGACTAACAGCACCATGGCTGACTTATATCTTTAACACTTGCTTTCTTCTGTAACTTTGCAACTTTGGACAAAAAAATGACTCTTGAAGAATTTCAGAGGCTGAATTCTGTATTTCAGGTATGGGTTTGCCAGTAGAATTAATATCTCTATTAGAGCATGAGAACAAATACCCAGAGTGGACCAAGGAGGGAAGAAGACAACAGCTGTCAAAAGGCAAAGTTCCTTTCTGTTGGAGGAGGAAGCCTGGCACTAGAAAGACAAGTGTCAGTTGGGCAGCCTATACAAAGCAGGCTGCAATACTGCAAAAGAGGCAGTGCTATTCCTTTGCTCAAAACTGTTTACAATTAGATACCTAAATACATACCTTTTCCTGCTACTGTTCACGAGGTGAAAGGCTGGAGCTGTGCTGGAAGATTCCCATGTGGCTGTGGGGGCGGGGTAGCAGGGGTGACTGGAACCTCTGCCCATGCTCCCAGCTATGCCCCAGCTTGGGATGCTGATCCAGCATAGGAATTTTGGCAAAAATGAATGGAGCAAGGTTCCAGTTTGGCAAATTGCTTGCTGTGGAGTCCTGGGGATGGTGGTGTGACCCTTTAAATAATAAATAGACAGCCTTGGTTTCTGGATGACCTGACACAATCACGTGTCTCGAAGGTGGCGCATGGAGTCGTGGCTCAGTCTGCCCTGATGGCCACGAGGGACAGCAAAGACAGGAGGAGACAAGGGCTACCTGAGGAGGTGACACAGCCTGGGCAGAGAGTGGGACTGGGGGAAGAGGATGCAGTGCTCACCAAGTTTGTCCACTTTTTCCATGGAAGTTGCTCTGTGGACTCTGCAACAGGCTGAGCCTCAGGAAGGAGGAAAGAGTGGAAATGAGGACGGGGAAAAAGTGGAACAGAGAGATCAGGGAAAGAAGAAAACCAAAGGAGCCAGGGAGGAGGAACAGTCAGAAGCCAGACAAGCTATGTGAGAAAGAAGAAAATCGGCCCAGATCAGAAGGCAAACTTCGGAGGTGGCAGAAGAGTGGAAAAGTGTGAACAAGTTAGCCACTTTCAGGTTAGAGTATCCTGGCAAGAACATTTGCACATTTCAAAGGGGTTGCAGTGGGACCACTGCTCTACACTCTTCCAGGTGCTTGGGGACATGTCTAACCTGCCAACCACTGCTCAAAAGCTGCTCTTCACCTCACAAGTCTGGGTATCCAGAAAAAATTTTCCCACTCTTGTGTCCACAAGAACCATAACTTGATCCATGACACCTTTAAAGCACTTTACCATACTTACATAGACTTATCCCCAGATACATACTATGCTTTTCTCAACAATGTATTTCTGAGGAGCCTGAAACTACCATAATTTGTTTTGTACTGCAGAAAAAGCCCTGCGCTTCTTTCCTGACTTTTGTTTTCCTTCATTATTAAACAATAATTATACCACTGTATCCAGATGTCTAAAAAGTAGCCAAACAGGTTTTCATTTTATTTAATAGTATAGCCAGGCTAAAAGAAGAAGGGAATTAAGCCCAGTTGCCATGGTCTGCTGGAGTCAGGTGAGAGGATCCTTTCCAAGATCCTAAGAAAGTACAAAGGTAGAATTTATCAACTACTGGAGTAATGAACTCATGATGTATTTAATAATAATCTTCCAATAACTCTTCCAAAAACCCAGGAGCCTTACCATGACGCACCCAAATGCAGCCATATGTTGTGAAGACCTGAGGCAATGGTGAGCCCCACTGCCAGAAAAGGGTGTTGTGGAATAACTGATTTGTCCATGCCATAAGTGAAGAGCAGGACACTGATCCCAGGTGGATTTGATGTCTCTTCATTCTTCATTGTATTTAATAGGATGCTGCTATGCTGCCCTCAGCCCGGTGAGGGTCACATACTGTTTGTCTTCCATCTCTGCAAGGTGTCTGGGGTGTCCCCTCGGCTGCATGAGAGGACAGCCACACACAGAGACCTGACATGGCAGCAGCACCTTGTCTGCTCATGGAGCGTGGGGGTGGCAACTCCTCATGTGCTTTTTTAGAAGACTGTCAAGGAGAAGCCAAAGTGGGTGTTGAATCACACTGTTTCACAGTACAGCGAACTCCTTCTGGGAAGAGAGCAAGTTCTCCATGCTTGCACTATTGGATTCCCCTGGCCTTGGTATCAAGGTGGTAGTCCTCCACAATATGCTGTTGGCTAGCAATACATGTTGGATAGAAACTGTATTGTCAAATAGGTCACTTTGTCTCTCTTCATTATAATCTTTATTTTATCACTCTACTCACATTATGTGCTTGGGTGTTTATTGACCTTGGAGTCAGACATAAATGGTAGCGTATGGGTGCATCCTGCACTTGATGTGAGTGAATGTGAAATGCGACAGCTAATGACTTTTGAGGGCCTGCTTCCAAAATATTTGGCACTAAGGAATGTTCAGTACAAATGGGAGGTGACACTGATTGACAATACCAGTTTCCTCATGCCTAGTCATTCCCTGCTTTACACTGGGGATGAAGGAAAATGTGTTACCTCTCCCAAAGAAAGGCATTTTGCCTTCTGCTGTGAGAGTTAGAGGCCATTTGCCTGAGGAGAGCACTGGATAAGTGGTTTTTCTTTCAAAGGACAAAAAGCAGGGTTGGACCCAATGCAAGAAAACATCCCTGTTAACTACTGTGTGGTGTACCAAACAGCCTGCTGTTGCAATAAAATATTTATAACTAATCATTTTGTTAAATGAAACATGTACTTTATGACACCTTTTATAATTAACAAGCCGTGTTCCAGCTAATTTTGCACATGATGTTTCATGGTTTATTACCAAGTACTATAAGGAGATGTAATAAGTACCTATGAATAACCACCCATATTAAGATGTAATATAGCAAAGAGAAGCAATTAAGCTCCTGGGAAGCTTAGTGTTATTTGTTTGTAAACACGTGTAAGGGTAGGACCTTTACCAAACAAGAGATTGGGTTAGTGGGATGATAAAGCAATAAACCTCACAATGCATGAATGCATTATGGTGGAGCTACAGTCAGGGACTAATGAGGATGCTTTAGCAGAAACTTTAATGAAGCTGGATTGTGCTGACAAATAGTGCTTAAAGACACTGGTATGGTTAAGCTATATTTAATGATGCATTAGATGTCCTGAATGCTGGGATTAACAATCAGGAAATAATGGCTCATGATCTCAGTAAGGCATTCTCAGTGGACTTTGGTCACATGAACATATTCAGCATTCACCATTAAATTCTCCAATTTGCAGATTAAAGACTAAAATAAGAGGCTTGAGGGTGTTATGCTGAAGAGAAACCTCAAACACCTGTCATTCATATTGTCCTCAACAAGTCAGAGGTTGTAGATACAAGGACCTCTGAGAGATTCATTTTAATCGAACCAGAGAGCAGTAATGTTGCAGAGATCACTGACTTGACCACAGCAATGCAGAAAGCTAAGTCATCTCCTGAATTTTCCTGCTGTGCAAGCACAGGACAGCCACTGCCACCATTTTCCATGGCTGTCTGTCAGAACAAACCTAGTCAGGATGGGATTAGTCACGGCTTCAAACTTCATCTTGTAGTCAAAAGCTAGAGTAGGGTTAAAACAACAAAAACTCAACATTTTCATATTGCAGATGTGGCCTGAGGAGACAGCACCAAATGCTAACAGAAGCATCTTCTGAGGAAGAATTATCCCTAGATTAGAGCCAAAAAAACAGGTGTCTTGCTCCTGTTATCCCTGCCTGGCAGAACAAGTTGGGTGTGCAGCGCTCAGGCTGACCAAGTTCAAAAAAAGCCTGGTCTGGTGCACCTGAGCAAGCCTTCCTCCATCAGTGCTTCCCAGCACAAGCCCCAGCACTCCCTGGGGAGTCATGGAGTGGGGAATACCCCTCTGCTACACACAGGTGCCCTACATCTCTTCCGAGCTGCTCATGCTGGCCTGGCTGGCAAGTGCAACCCCCATGGGAGGGGGACAACGCACCTCACACCAGAGGGCCACCACTGCCACGCAGGTCAACCCAAGGGACAACCAGGGATGCTCACTGCCAGGCATGTGCCATGGTCTTGGGCCCCAGCACTTCAGGACTGGGCCCTCCTGTGAATTAACCAGAAATGTGGCATCTTCTGTCTTGCTCTGAATGCAAACGTCTGAGGTTGGCTCTGTCAATTATTTGGAAACTGGCACTCATCATATATTTTTACTTTTATTGGTGCTCTGGGTTCAATTTTTGCAAATTGCTGAGAAGTTTTGCCAAATCAGGGGCAAAACTTCTGCTCTCACTGGCTTAATCGTTGTTCCTTTGATAACAAATATCTACAATGAGAATTAACCCTGTGCAAAACACTGCCCCACTCTATTTGTGCCAAATCCCCACATCCTTATTTGAGATCAGGGACTGAGGGGGTAAAACAAGTCTGCACACATTATTTTCTTGCAAAACATTTCCTGGCTATTTCTTTTTTTAAGGTTGTGTCAATATTTGGCTCGCATTTTCTGCAGGGGTAAACATCTGTGTTTAAAACACAGTGCAAAGGCGGGTGAAAAGTTAAGGCCTTTAATGATGCTCAGTTTGAATGCTGACAAAGTTATTGTTAATTTTCACTTAATTTAACTTTATTCTCTTTGTCCTATCTTAGCTTGAGCTGTCCGCAGCATTACTGATGTTCCCTGGGCAGTCTTGCTCTGGTTAGGTATACCCATCCTGGCTGGGATTTTTGATGTTGTTGGATCAGTTTCTTTGAGTTTGCCCTAAAACTGGAGGCAGAAGAGCTGAAGAGACATGCAAATGGATGAAAAACTCTTGGTTGTCTCTTTCACTCTGAAGCCAGCAGATGGTGCTTACTGCCTTTGCACATTTCTTGGAGAAACCCTACATTATCCATCAGTTAGTTTGTGGTGTTTACCAGGGAACAGCAATAAGGCTCACAGCTACTTGTCAGTTTTCAGAGAGATGAAGGATTGGGTTCTGAAAGGAAAACACATCCCACAGTGTTGAGAGCTTTAGAATTTCAACTCCCTACGATTTTGGATGTTTTCATGAACTGTTTTCTCAAAATGACGCTTTGCTGCTATCACAATAATTGGTGTGGTTTGTGTTATTGTTGGGAGTTTTCTCTCTTTAAAATTGGAAAGACTGAAGAAGAGAGCAAGTCATACAATTTCCTTGGATGGGTTCTAAAGTGAAGCTTACAGAAGCAGGCTATAAGGGGCAGGTAATGCTTCTGGTATGGGGTAGCTGAGTCCCAGGGGAGCCAGTCCAAGTTGGGATGATTTGCAGGGAATACTGAGCAGCCTGTGTTTCCAGGAGGTGTGGTCTGAGACCTCTTCAGCCCAGATAAAAAGGGTAATAAACTCTCAGAAAAGCGTCTTACGAACCCATCCCCAGCACTGGTAGAGAAGCACTATCTGTCCTCACTGATGAGTGTAGAAAGTCACCGTGTTCCCACGTGTCTTTGGGAAATTTTACACCCTGAATATTTTCCCAGAACACTTATAGCTGTTCCCTCTCCCAGTGTGACTTATGTCTGCTGAAAGGTGCATAGACATTGAGTTACATGGTTTAAAAAAACCCCAAAACCAGAGGTACTCTGTCATGTGGTGATGGAGAGCATGAGCAGCAGTGCTGAGGATAAAAGGCTCAGTTACACATTTACACCTGTTTCTTTTGTGCAAAGAGCTTAATTTGCACTTTTTTTTTTACCTATGTATTTCACTTATGTATTTCCTTTCTATGGACACAAAACAGGAACTTACTTGGCAGACTGCACCTTTCTGTGAGCATCTTTTATTCAATATTAATGTAATTCTCTTCCTTGTAGCTGAATCATTATGCCTCCATTAAAGCAGTAATTTCTGTTACCAGCCGCAAGTCAACAGTTCTAGTAATAGGTAACAAATTTGCTCATCTTTAAACCAGTAGGAATTTCCTTCAAGATAATGTGTGTCCAAGCATTTCTCCCTGCTGCCAGCCCCAGCACAGAGTCTGTCAGCACTATCTGCTCTTCTAGGAGCAGCCTCAAGTTTAAACTTTTCATTTGATGATGGAAGCTGAAGAAGAATTCTCTTTTTTATTTTCTTTTTCATTATGGATTACCTGATGTGCAAACACAGCTAGGTTTTCTGCATGGGAGGGCAGCTTCCAAACCCATCAAAGCTTATTAGAAAAGTCAGCAACCTGACAGATGGGCTGGATGAATTTCCTGACCACTTTTACCAGATTTGGCAGCTAACCCCAGATAGTCAGAGTTTCAGGGAAGCTATGCTGCCCAGTGCTCTACTCTTTCAGCCCTCAGGTGGTTCAGCTTCAGGTTCTTCTCCGGATGACTTTTTTCCTCTCTATCTGCATGTTTACACTGGAAACTTGGTGAAATTACAGAAATATTGGTGTTTTCCTGAGGCTGACAGCTAGTCCTTTTTACCTCACTGCCAATAATAAAGATAAAAGATAAAAATCTCTGATGATCAATATCTTTATGATTTGATCAAATGTAGGTAGTGTGAATCAAGGATTTTCTAAACAATACAGGACAAGAGTGTGGCTAGGCTTAGGCAAAGGAATCAGGCAGGGTCTGTCCCATTGTGAATCCTTACTGAGGAACTGGTGTATTTCAAGTATCTGGAATTGATACCCATGGCATTAACAAAACCATACTTTCGGGATAACTTTAGTTTTCAGCTAAAAACTAAAGGTCTTTAGTTTTTTCATCTAAAAAACATCTGGGAGTGCTGAGCATCTGCCCTTTAATCTAACATTCTATCACTGTCTGAAAAAATAGATATTGGAAGCAAATGTCAAGTGGTTTCTGAGGTATAATAAAGCTACTACTCAATTTTTGGTTTATGTCATGTGCAGGCTGACCTTGGTCCTTGAATAACCAATCTACAGGAAAAAGTCTTGCATAATCAGGTGTTTCTCTGTCCTACTTCTGGGAGAAGGTGTTGTTAGCAAAGGCAAAACTGCTTAGCAACTCCCTGGCCCCACTTCAGCAAAGCACAGGCAGCTCCTGAGCATCAAGCTCCGTAGGAGATATAAAAATGGCCTTCCTTGCTTTGATGTACTGGAGACATAGAAAAATCTCTCAAATCTGCTTTGCCCCCAAAGAAATCAGTTGCAGAGTTCTTAATGATTTCAATGAGAAAAAAACCCAAACCCACTGTTTACGGGTAAGTAAATAAATTTATTTCACAGATATAGAGGTCAGTGTTCACAGAGCTTTGCAATACGAAGCACTGAGCACCTCTAGCACCATGGTGAGCTCGGTGCTGCCTTGCTGTGGTGTTCTTTATCACTCAGCCCAGACCTTCCCCCATCCAGGCTGTCTTCATCTGCCCACAGGAGCAAAATGAGAGGAATCACATTTCCTCCAGGTCACCTTGGGTTTCCATAGTGACTATTTGAATGTGATTGTCTTATCAATCAGAACCTTCTTTACTCTCTTAAGCAACTATAAAATCTCCTTTGGTTTCTATAGCAACCATCTTTAAACCCATATATTTATTTTCTCTAGGCTTAGCTGAATTGTTGGAAATAATGCAAATTAACTGCTGGTGCAATATTTCTTATATTTTTTCCCTTAAGCTACCCTTTACTGTCATCCAGAATAACAATTATGCTGAGGCTACTGTCCCTATGTTTCAGTTGCTTAGAGACCCTCTTTGCTGACTAACCACATGAGCAATGCTTCCTAAAAATCATGGATTTCATGAGGAGCATGGTAAACCCAAACCTCTGGAGTTCAGTCTTTCCCTTCCCAGTTCAGGCCCCTATGCCATTCCATCCCCATGCACTCAGCACACAAAAATGGTGCTGTTTTGATACCCAAAACCTTTTATTGTAATAATATGCAAGAAAAGCACCTTCCCTTCAGTAAGCTCAAAGCAAACTACAGTTGTTACTTAACAGCAACCCTGTGAGTTACTCAAATATTCTTGTCAGTGCAACACAATGTGCACAAGGTAAACGGTCCACTTACACTCCAAAACCAATAAATGCCAAGAAGTTCATGGGATTTTTTCAACCTAAATATGGTAACTGGAAACAAGGCTGATACTGCATTGTCTATGTTTTCCTTTCACCAGGCAGCAAGCAGGTACACATAAAGTTTTCTACAGAGTTGAGACTGGCACAATCACAACTACACTTTTACTTCATCATCTGACCGTGAACACCCATTGCTTTCTGTCTCAAAGTTCATCTTCCTAATGTCATGGTTTAACTTGGCAGGAAGTTAAATGCCGTAAGGCCGCTCACACATTCTCCCCCACTGCCCCTCCAGTGGGATAGGGGTGAGAAAAAAAAGTAAAATTCATGGGTTGAGATAAAGACAGTTTAATAGAACAGAAAAGGAAGAGATAATAGTAACAGCAGTAGTAATAAAAATAATAATAGTAATAATATAAATATAAACATAAATATAAACATACGAAAAAGTGATGCATAATACACTTGCTCACCACCCACAAGAATGTGCTTAATTCAAGGTTATAAAGTTATTAATAGATAATTATTCTGCTCTGTGGCAGTGTTTTCTGGAATCCTGTTGGTAGCAGCAAGTTGCAGACATACCATATCAACCTCTGTGCAACTTCCAGGTTACAGGGGAAGAGAGGCCCTCAGCTCCATCTGTGGTGCTGCTTTCTAGCTGTCCTGGGCTTTTCTTTCTCCTCTTTCTCTGTAGTAGGAAAACAATTTTGGTTATGGCATGAGATGAGAGACTTGTTTGTTTTTCTCTTCATTTCTAACTTTTCTCTAGAACTGTTTGGTCTCTACAGTGTCTCGATCTGCTCCCCCTTGCCCAGAGCTGCTGGGTTGCTGGCAGAAGGCAAGTTTGTGCCTGTTCTGCATGTGCAGAGACACCAGCAAAGCTGCAGACAGTCCGCCTTGCTTCTTAGGAAAACAGTCACCAACGAAATTGAAGAAGTTCAAGGAAAGGTGAAAAAAGAGCCAGGAAGCTGGGGCTGTGGTCACATATTAGGGAAGAGCAAAAGAGTTTTGTGCCAGCTGATGGGAAATTCAGTAACTGAAATCCTATGGGTATGAGGGAGGAGTACATTGAGATAATAAAAAGGAGAGGAGTTAACTACTTCTAAAATTAAAAAAGAGGAATGTGTAGTGACTCAGGATCACACTGCTGATTTCACAAAAGGTGGCTGGTACTGCAGCGACTTGGGCCCCTGCAGCTGCCTGGCTGTGCTCGGGGAGGTTTCCAGACTTTTCCAGGGTGTACCATTGGTGTTCCTCACGCTGAGCTGCAGATGAAGGAGAGGAAGGGGGATGCCTTGAGGCTGGCTGTCAGAGCCCCTCCAAGGAGAGCTGTAGGGGACCAGACCGTATTTAGAATGCCCAAGGAAGCAAAAGCATTCGTGTTCAGTAAGGATTATGACCTGCTTGTGACAGGAGGAGGGCACTGGGCAGTGCCTGACTTGCCAGCCAGGAGCTGTGGTGTGCCAGCACAGAGCTGGGGGCAGAGCTGTGGTGTCCTGGCTGCCAGCGCAGGGAGGGAGGCACCGGTGTCTGTGCTGGCTGTGAGCTCAGGGCCACGGCTCTGTTGCACTGCTTCAGATGTGGCCAAGGCACCCCAGAGCACAGCACAGCAGCTCACTGCTCTCAACACGGCAACTCCTCTGCTCATGCAAGCCCCAGAGTAAAATCACTCTTATGAAGAAATGTTTTGCAGAAACACAAATTCTTTTCAGTGGTAGCTTGCCTGGAGCTCTTCTTCATCCCTAAACTTTCAACCCCACAGCATTTTTGTTCCACACTGTTGCCCCCACAGGTGCACAGGGCTTTCAGCTCTGTGCAGGGTCCTGCAGCACTACTGCACGCTACCAAGGCACTTGCAAACCTGGTTACAGTTCTGCTGGCTCCCAATCAGAGTGGGGATGCCAGGAGCCCAGGTGACTTCGGGTTTGCAGGGGAGAGGATTGCAGGCAGAGGTGGGGCACAAGGAAGCCACGGAACAATACTCACCAGCAGGAAGAGCAAGAGCTTCCTTCTTCAGGCAGACACTTGCAGTACATCTTCCTTCCTTAAGTGAAGGGCTGCTTCCGCTGGCTAAACCTGTCTCACAACTTCCCTCTCTAAAATACTAGTGTTGAGAGACTTGGCATGGTAAGAAAACCATAGGTTTATATAAGAACTGTCTACATGAAGCTTTTCTAAACTTCAGCCAATGTGCAGGCACGTTCAGAAGCCATACAGCATCCATCTTTTACCTTCACACATCTGAAGATACTAAAATCATATAGTCATTTATGACTATAGTCATATATAGTCAGAATGATTATATAAAATATTGTATATGTCCACTTTTGAGGCCTGTAAAAGCTACAATAATCTTTCTATGTAGATTTCCTGATATTGTCTAATATCTGAATGTGTAACTTGATAATAATCTGTAATAAATAAGCACATGTCCATTGCTGGCAATAGATGAGCATTTACAGATCTGAAGTCAAATACTTAACAAACTGGGAGATGCTGGAGTTGAAGCTATCCCTGCAGTTTTATCTTGTAAATGCTCCAAAGAACAGTGTTTCTTGCTCCACTTCCCACCTCCCTCCCCAGACAGGCTGAGCTTTTCTTCTTTCTCTTTTCTCTGTGGACTTCCAGAGCTGCTGGTTTTCAGCTTGCACAAAGACAAGCAGGGATGAGCTCTGTGCTTGCTTTCATGCACCTGGTGTGCAACCCCTTTGTATTACTGTGGATGCATTTGCTCTTCACTTCCTAAAAGTGAGAAAGGGGCAGCTGGGGAGAAGGGGTGAGAGAGGATGTTTTGGCATTGTGGTTTTCCCCTGAAGCCTGGGGTCGGGCGGGTGCGAGGCCTGTGAGAGTACAACTCAAAAATGACAGCAGGAGTGCCGTATGAGGGGCAGATAAGAGCCACATTGTTTGCAAGGACTAAAAGCCTCATTCCCTTATCTCAGCTTTCAGAGCCACCGAAGCCCCGTGTCTTTCTTTCTCCTGTTTGCTTAATGCATTGGGAAACTGATGCTGAGCAGCTACACACGCTCCTGTCTTCTCGGGGCATGTACAGCACCGCCTGCAGTCCCTCCCTCCCTCCCTCTCTGCTTTCCTCCCACCCTTCCTCCCTCAGGAGCGTGGGGGGCACAGACTGTGCTTATTTAACACCCCGCTCTCTAGCTGCACGTCCCAGGCATCTTCTCAGCAGCTGCCCCCAGGAACATGACTTTGTTATTTATACCGCTCCCACTCCCTCCACGCTGTGTGGGTCCAGAGCCTGCTGTGGGTTTTCCCTCGGGTGAATGACTCAAGTGGCAATAAGACCCAGCAGCTGTGCTGGATACTGCCGCAGCAGTTTCCACTGCATTAACCCTGGGGGACTGCCGGTAAGATAGAGGGTCTGGCCGCTCGCTGGGCTCTTACATCCCTGCAAGGTGACCTCAGTCACTTGCCTTGAGATGACTTGACTTCCAGCCTTTCTCTGAAGCATCTGAGCAGCTCCCACAAAAATAGGAGCAGGTTCTGTAGGAGGCCCTGTGGAAAATCACTGGACTTAGAGCTAAAACTAGCTAGCAACACCACTGTCTCCATCCCTCACTGGAAGAGGGTGGGGTGTGCTCTGAGCACAGTCTTGCAAATCCTGTGATGGTTGTCCTCTCCTGTGATACCCACCAGTGCCCAGGGAGACGCATCCTGGTCTGGGCAGCTGTCCACCACCCAGCAGTGCCTGCTTAAATGTAGCCTCTAGACAAACAGGTCCGAGTTCCTACTCACCCTCTGGCCAATGTTGGGCAGGGACCAGAGATCTGAGCAAAGGTGACATAAGGACACTCCTTTTCCATGATGTTCAAGAGAAAAGAAATCCACGGCATGAAAGTGGGGACGAGGGGTAAGAATTTCAGCAGAACCTTTGAACTGTCTTTCAAAGTCCAAAATTTCTTTAACTTTTTTTTTATATATTTTGTTTAAGGACATCTGAAGGGCTGGATTTTGAAATAGGAAAGCAGTTATTTGAGCACCCTGACGCTCACAGAGAGGCAGGAATCTCCTGTTTGACTTGATAGCATGATAGCAGTGGGGGAAGCTACATTTCTTTTTATATTGGTTACACCTCTGTAGACACTGTTGCTGGTGCCTGCAGCAGAAAAGGCTGTGTTTGAGTCCTGTGCTAGGCTGACTGCAGGAGGCACAGATGGAGGCCTGAAGAGAGGGGGTCACAACAGGCGCCATCTGAGTGCTCTGGAGAGGGGCAAGCAGTCTGCAAATTTCTGGAAAACTCAAAATCATTTAAAGGACATAAATGAGAGTGGATTGGGCTTTTCTTTTTCTTGCAGAAGGAAAGTGTGATGAGATCTGTGACTGCATCTGCACGATGAGATCTATGAAGAGGTGAACAGGAGTAAGTAAAGTTTTCCCTGACATTGTGTAAGTCTTGTCCCAGGGTCAGATGCATCTGGTGGGAGTTTATACTGCAAGTAACTGTGCCTTTCTGTGGGAGGTTCCTCCCCTGAGACATTCCTGAGGGATTAGTCAGATTTGTATGCCTCAGAAAGACACATTTTCTTTCATACTACGGCTTCTGGAAAGAAAAGAACAGAAATATACCCAAGCAGGGCTGTGGTGCAAGCAGAGGGAGCTGCCCAGCCTGGCCAAGCAGGCTGAGGCTGTCCATGGCTGGCTCTGCCCACCCACAGAGTGTGTGCAAGTCAGACACAGCTCTAAAAAACTGAATTGTCTGTGCTGTTTGACAGAAAACAAAACAGGGGCTTGAAGATGGGGACGAGGGTGGGAAGTAAGTTTGCAGACAGCACCAAGCTGGGCAGGAGTGTTGAACAGCTGGAGGGCAGGAAGGCTCTGCAGAGGGATCTGAACAAAGATCAAAGGCCTGAGGCCAGTGGTATGAGATTCAGTGAGGCCAAGAGCTTGGTCCTGCACTTGGATCACAACAAACCCATGCAGCACTACAGGCTGGGGGCAGAGTGGCTGAAAGCTGCCTGGCAGAAAAGGACCAGGGGGTGCTGGTCAACAGCAGCTGGACACGATCCAGAACATGCCCAGGTGGCCAAGAAGGCCAATGGCATCCTGGCCTGGATCAGCAATGGTGTGCCCAGTAGGAGCAGGGCAGGGGTGGTCCCCCTGTGCTTGGCAGAGTGAGTCCACACCTCAAATCCTGTGTCCGGTTCTGGGCCCCTCACTATAAGAAGGACACTGAGGTGCTGGAGGACGTCCAGAGACACACAACAGAGCTGGGGACGTGTCTGGAGCACAAGGCTTATGGGGACCTGCTGAGGAAGCTGGGTGTGTTCAGCATGGAGAAAAGGAGGCTCAAGGAAGACCTTATCCCTCTCTACAACTGCCTGAAATGAGGGTGTACCCAGGTGAGGGTCAGTCTCTTCCCCAGTAGCAAGTGATGGGACAAGAGGAAATAGACTCAAATTGCACATGGGGAGTTTCAGATTGGATATCAGGAAAAATTTCATCACTGAAAGAGTGGTCAGGCATTGGAATAGCTGCCCAGGGAAGTGGTGGAACCGTCATCTCTGGAAGTGTTCAAAAAACGGGTAGATGTGGCATTTAGGGACATGGTTTATCAGTAAGCACAGCGTTGCTGGGCTAACAGTTGGACTCGATGACCTTAGAGGTTTCTTCCAACCTTAACATTTCTATGATTCTATAAATTTAAGTGGAAAGTTTGTGCTACTTTTCAAAATCCAAACTTTCTTTGTTTCTTTTTTCTGTTCTCCTTTAAAGAGAGCTGAAGTGGTGCTATTTAGTCTTGCACAGCCCACAAGCAAGAACCTATTGTGCTAAGCAGAGGACCAAGTGCATCAATAAAAGGTTCTGTAGTTTCCAGGAGGAATAGTAATTCCAGAATGGAAAATTATTACTATTCCATCCCTTTAGAGACCAGTGGATAAATTTACTCATGTTTGAGTACTTGAATTAACAATGTGTAAGTACCACATCTCTTTTTAATTTCAGAAAACTATGTTGATAAATCAAAGACATGCAGAGCCATGTCTTGAATGTTTTTTTGGGTGCATTGTGGCTGTTGGGTGGGAATAAATGTGTGCTTTCTAAGTAGAAAAAAATATATGATCTATTAACATAAAATATGAAATCGTTTTAAATGAAAACCCGAATTTGGTGTTTAGAGCTTGGTAAAAAAAAAAGAGACCAAAAATCACTACCACCGGTAGAAATGGCTTTTTGGGCTGGAAACCAAAACTGTGCCCAAGATACACAAAGCCTCAGGGATCTTTCCCCAGGGTAAGTGGTGTTACACTGTCCATCTGCTCTCTCTGCCCCACTGAGAAGCCACCCAGTTGCTTGGCTGTGGGCTAGCTGTGGGCTTTGGAACATGGAAGCAATTTTGTTGAGGTCAGCTTGACTATCAGCCCAGAGAGCTGGGTGTGTCTGTACATCTTTGCAGAAACAACATGAGGTTTTATTGTCCTCCGAATGCAGAATCATGGGCCAGCATTTGGCAGATGCGGTCCATTCATGCTCAGAAATCTCAGTCCTTTGGCAGAACAACATGGTAAGGATCCACTTTGGGTCAGTATTTCAAGTGTAGTTTTTAATTAGAGAAGTAAATTATTGCCTAGGGTAAGGAAGCATGGCACAACAGATAAAAAACTTGGTTTTGGTTTAATTCAGGCAAACAAGATTTTCATGTTAAAATGTTCATTTAATCTTAGCATTGCATGATCCTCAGTTAACTACTTTTCATATAGTCTAGGAGGAAAAGTCAGAGACAGAAATAATAAAAACTTGGGAAGGGACAGGCTGTCAAAACTGCATGTTTGTGAACTGAGATGGGAGGTGGAAATCAGGTGCCACCAACCTTGGGGCAGGGTCAGGTTTATCTGTATGGTCTGACCAAGCTGAAGAAGCTGCCAAAGAATGAAAAAAAGAGGACAAACAAACGTTTCTTTTGTGTTTCTTCTCTGCTTCCATCCAGCCCCACGGCAATAAATGTCATATCCCGTGTGACAGCCATTGTCCACTCACCCTCCTTGATTCACTTTGTTACAGAGGTGACGCTATGGTTTGGATCTTGACTTCCAGCTGCAGCTGCCACGAAACTCACACTCTTCTTCTCACTGACTGCACTGGTGGACAAGGCAAGTGCTGCTTAGGAAAACAGTAAATATCGCCCAGTTTCCAACAATCCCTGCAAAACACTGAGAAAAGTATTTAAGACAGATTGAAATGGTTTGGGTTTGACTTGTATGGGGTTGCTTCTGCCACATATTTTATCTTGCAAAACTAACTTGAAGTGTATTTCTGAAGAAAAAAAAACTGGCTTTGTTCTGAAAATGTTTGAGTAGCTGCTCTTAGAGGCTCGCTGGACTTCACAAAGGTTTTACCCTGAAGTGAAATCTTAGTAAAATCCGTCATTCAGAACACTGTTTTGCATTTCAGTGGACTCAGGTTTTCTGGTGTAAAATCTTTCCAGCTTTCTTTGACCTGCCCTGTTGAAAGCTGTCGTGGTGATACCTGGTGCCAGCAGTGGCCTTGTGAGGCTGTGAAGGGAGCTCAAAGAACTGCTTATCAATGCATTACCACTGCTTCAGAAAAAGATTTATTACTTTACCTTCAACACAGTAATGGGGACATCTTGCTGTGTCAACATGATGTGTTTTATTCATTTAACATCATTTGTTAAAGAAAAGTCATCCTGAATTCTGCAAGTCAAGTAATTCAAGTAAGTCTTTTCACACTTAAGCAGGCTTGCAGTGGACATACAGGTTTTTTTCTTCCTATTGCTTTCCAAGCTGCAGTCACAAGCGGTACCCAAGCAATATTTCTATAGGCTTCCATGGCTGGGTTGGGGTCTGGAGCAGTGAGTCACATTTCCAGGGGCCCTCAAGGCAGGAGCTAACACTAGCATGTTGCCCATGTACCAGCATGTGTTACAGCTCTGTGCTGTATGTGGTGGGTTTTTTTAAAAAAGACGGTGCTTATGTGTTTCTTGAAAACTGTGAATTGTTTCTCAGTTTGCAGTGATAACTATTCTTCCCTCTCCCTCTGCTTTTAATCCATGAACATGTAGATGAAGATTATTGATTTAACAGCATCTTAAAACAAATCATTTCATGACAGTGCAACACACCTCTCCCCTGGGGCAAAATCTGCAGGACCTCTGGCCCTGCCATGACACAGTGATCCAAGAAAGCTCTGATTTTCCCCTGGTAACAGGACTTGCTCTAACATTTTTTAGCTATTTTAAGGTTGAGGGGCTTTTTAT
>WAAG01075436.1:21602-33564 GCA_013390105.1 Tichodroma muraria | reverse complement strand
GAAAAGAGAAGGTTTAAGGGTGATCTAATTGCAGCATTCCTGAAGGGAGTAAGAAAAATGAAGAGGAACTTTCTATAGTGGCATGTAGTATCAGGGCAAGGGGGAATGGCTTCAGACTGAAAGAGGGTATGTTTACCTTATACAGGTGAAAAATCTTCACTCTGAAATTTCTGAGACACTGCAACCGGTTGCTCAGAGAAGCTGTGGATGTCCCATCCCTGGGAATGTTCAAAGCTAGATTGAATGGAGCTTTGAGTGATCTGGTCTAGTGAAAGACCCATGGCAGCAGAGTTGGAACTAAAGCATCCTTAAATTTCTTTCCAACTCAATCCATTCCATGGCTCTACGAATTTGTCATGGTGCAAAATTTGTAATTTGGGTTCTTTAGTCTCGGCATCAATATTGACAAGAACAGATTTCTGTGCCATGGCAGGGGGATGGAAGAAAAATAAGTCACTTCAAGTACAGCCTGACAGTACACTTACTCTATATGGATGAGTATAAATCCAGATAACAGCAGGAGGGAGCTTAACTCATCACTGAACTATTATGAAAGAGCAATCTCATTTCCTCTCACCATCTTGTCTAATATTTTATTATTTGCTCGTATCAGGGCTACTCACGTGGCTTTCCAGGTTAGTAGAGTAGGAACAAAAAAAAAAAAAATCTTCCCACATAATGTTATTGTTGTTTTTGATGAATGAAGACAGAGAAAAAAAACCAAACCCAAAGTTATGAGTCACCTGAATGCACTTAAGCCAGATGTAAAATTAAAGAACAAGCACTGACATGCAGTCATGAGAAAATAAAAAGTTGCTTTAGCCTCTCTCAAAATGAATGCTGCAGGGCAGTAGGACTAAGGGGAGTTTAAAAAATAAAAAGAGAATGGGGGAGGGGGGAGGCTTCTTAACATATAAATCACAGTGTCAAAATCCTTTTATCTTTTGGCGCCCAAATCTCTCATCTGCCTCAAAAATGCTAAACAAGTCACTAGCAATTCTTTGTGAATTTTTAATTGGTGTTTTCACAACCTTATTCTTGATATTTCTAAGAGAAATTAGCAGATGTTCATGAGAGGAGTTTTAGAGAGAGAAATCTCTCTCAGATGGGGTAGGGGTGAGCCTGAGAAAGAGCTGGATGTCCTCTACCTTAACACTGGCTCCAATAAAACCTTCTAGCTTTTCTCAGCTTCTTAATATTCTCTCCAGGAGTATAAAAAGGTGGGCTGAAATTGCCTACATTTGTGGGAGTGTTAGGTTTTATATATGGAATCTGCAGCACCCGGTCCCTAGTTTGTACATAGCAAGGTCACAGAAAGACAGAAGTTTAATCCTTCTCCCTGGTGCCAACACAAAACTGGTTTATATTGCTAGAGGACAAAGAAAGAAATGAAAACTTTAGGATGTAGAGTAAATAGCCTGCGACACATTTTCAAAACCTTTATTTTCTGATTTCATCTACTGACTTGACAGAAAGCTCCTTGAAGAGGGGAGTGTTAGGTCTGGTCCTGGAAATGGTTTATTAGATAGCTTATGAATACATAGACAACAAACACATCTCTTGGTAAGTTCTTCAAAAATTATGTTTTGTTCAAAAGCCAGAGAACAAAACTTGACAAGTTTCACGCTTCAAAGATGCTGAAAATGTTTTTTTCAAAATTTTTAAAACAGATTTTTCAATTGTCATTGTGCAATGCCATTTTCATTTAAAGGTTGCCCTAAGTAAGAGTAAGAAAGAAAGCTAAATAGTCAAAAACTGAAATAAATCTTTTTGTTTGAAGATGAACGAAATTGTCAACATTGACTCTAACACAAATTTTCTCATATTGGTGTTACACCAACAGAAAGAAAATAAACCATTTTGTTTGGCCTTACCCAATTTTAAGGCAGCCACTGAAACAAAATATCCATTATTGACCTAACTTGGCTAAATGACTAAAACCTCCTGTTGCTAGAAGGTGTTGGGGGCAAGAGAAAGTTTTAAGGAAAAGGGAGGGTGTGCAGTCAGTACATTTTTGAGGTTAGGGTTTTGAGTACATTTTTTGAGGTTCCAAATACTGTATGGCTGAGCAGAAGTGTGAAAGGAGCCATTAAGCTGTTACCATGCCGGAGCCAGAAACTCCATCATTATCTTACTATTTCTTCTTCCCAGTTTCCCACTTCTGCATCACAGACTCAAACAGCAAGTTCCTTGGGATAGCAAGCAATATTTTTTTTTTTGCCTGGGCAGTATCTCCCTGGTCCATTGCAAAGGCTCTCCAGCACAAATCTGTAGAAGAAACAGGAAGAACAATTTTTCTCAAATGCAATATTGGTTTGCTTGTTCTCCTAAAATAAATATGAAAAGTTGGTTGAAACAATTTTATCCCACTTCTCCCAGTGAAAATATGAGGATTTTACTTTCCTCATTTTCTACGAGTTGCAGCATCTAGCTCTTTAAAACGGAAGGGGAAACCCAGGCCTGCAGCATAAAGACACTATTGACCCAAGTCTGGGCTTTTGCTGCACACACCTACTAGTGCTTCATATAAACTCTGGTCTTAGGAGAGGTGGAACTTCAGGTCCTTAGAAAAATAAGCTATGGTGTTGTACAGGTATAAATCAGCTACATAATTGGACCTTTCTCATTTGGATTTCTTAGTTCTAACTGGAATCTCTGAAACTATGGATATTTGCAGAGTTTTGGGCATGGTCAATGAAAATCTGACCAGATATTGTGATTTTCAACGGGTACATATCACAGCTGCACCATCAAACCTAGCTGAGAATAACCTGACTCTGGTCAGGTCATGTTCCCAAAGTCCATCAGCTTTCCCTCTCTTCATCCCTTGTTCTTATCCAAGCTGTGCCTTAAAGGGGCTCAAGAAAACAAAAAAAAAAAATCCATGTTTTGTGAAGTTCTTCTTTTCCTTCACACCAGATTGAGAGAAGGGGAAAAAAGCATCCTGAAATATGAAAGAGCCTTTCTGTTTCTCACACATCTGTAGCTTATTAAGGAGACTATCATAACTGAAGACACTCTGACCAAGCAGCTCCAGGTTTCCTCTGGTAGGGCATGATCAGACTGAAGTGTCAGAGGCTGACAGAATGCCAAGAATCACCAGCAAACTTGAAGCAGAGGTAATAACCAGTATGGTGTGAAGAGGGTTCTTTGGCGCAAATAGTCCTGGAGGACTGAGAAACTGCCTAAGAATTCCAAGTCATTTGAAGAGATGTTAGAACCCACAGAAAATTGTTTCTTCAATGCATTATTTATTGCTTTTCTGTATTTATATAATATCCAGCTTCCTGAGAGTAATTTGTTTTGGATTGTGTAACACTGGGCAGAACATCAAACATATGTTAATCAGTGGTAATAAAACACTGAGTTTTATGGTCACTGAGGTATTAAATATTGCTAATAAATTATAGGGCTAGCATTTTAAATGAGCTATAGTTTGGAGAAGAGCAGTAACACCATGTCTGAGAGCATTAATTGCCATTGCCCGACTTCCTAATTACCAAGAGTTTCAAATATGTTTTTAAATCAATATATCACTCTCTGTTATACTTGCAATGAAATACAGCTGAAATTTAAAAAGCTACAATAGTGCTAAGTATTTTACCCCTTCAAAGCACTCTATGGACACGAAAACACGGTACCTCTGTGAAGGAGTTAATTATTACTATCCCCATTTTATACATCGGGGAAGCAGAAGTGCAGAGAGGTCAAAAGTCTCCACTGAGACCACCCAGCTCGTCAGGGTTTGCATGAAGGGGACACACTCTCCAGTCTTAGAGCACAATGAACAGGCAGCTCTCCCTTTCCCCAGATGCAGCCTGACTGTGCAGCAACAGCAATCCACTCATAACAGTGGCATCCTGTCCCCATACAGTGTTTCTTCTTGCAGAAGGACTGGCAGACTGGCAAGGGACTGGAAGAAGCAAGAGGCACTAATCTCCTGAAACTCACAGAGGGGAACCATACTGCATATGACAGGCTCTCTTGCTTTCTGTACATTACGTATTAAAAGCAACATTTTTGGTGACCTACTGTCCTAGCCATTTGCCACAGGATTGCATTGTCCCACGAGTTGTGCCCATCAGAGGAGACGCCGCCGCTGGTGTAGCGCAAAACACACAAGGTGCACATGAACACCACAGCACTGGGAGAAACATGAAGTCCAAAAGGATCTGGCAAGTGTGGGCTTTTCTTAGCGCAGCACTGAGCACACTCCATGGGTCGTGTGAGCAGGTGTGCCACTAGTGAAGCAGTCCAGGTGCTCCAGAATGGGACTTTTGCCAGGGTCTTAAGGCATTACCCTTACACCAGGGTAACAGCCTCCCTAGAGGAATGGTCCTTACTGAAAAATGCACAAGGGTCAGGTTTCAAAGCAAGGGGCTTTAGGAAGGCAAGAGCTGACACATCTTTTCAGAGAACAGGGCTTATGCTCATCTGAAGGGGACTGGCCAAAAGAGCCACCAACAGATCACACACAGTAGGTTTGAGAAGCCTGGCAGCATTTAAGGATGAACACTGCTTGTCCTCTGCCTTTCATTCACCTTGTTTTTAGCACAGTTCCCACTCAATGAAAACAGGAGCCATCAACCTTCTGTCACTGTCCATTAAATTCTCTCCAAGCATAATCCAAACAAACTAGCCTCATGCTGAAGTGCCTTCATCTGCAACAGTGCCTTAAACCTGCAGAATCACAGGATTACGTAGGTTGGAAAAGACCCCCAAAATCATTGAGTCCAACCTTTGCCTGATCACCATTGTGTCAACTAGACCCAAGCACTACATGCCACATGCAGTTGTTTCTTTGAGCACATCCAGGGATGATGATTCCATCATGTTTCTGAACAATCCATTCCAAAGTTTAACAGCCCTTTCTACGAAGAAATCCTCCTGCTATCAAACTTGAGCCTCCTCTGGTACAGCTTGCTTCCATTTGCTCTCATCCTGCCACTGGTTGCCTGGGAGAAGAGGGCTATTCCACCTGGCCCCAGTCTCCTCTCAGGTAGTTGTAGAGAGCAATAAGGTCTTCCTTGAGCCTCCTTTTCTCCAGGATGAACATCCCCATCTCCCTCAGCTTCTCAGCTCGTGGAAGTTACTCTAAAGACCCTTCAGCAGCTCCATTGCCCTTCTCTGGACACATTTCAGCAGCTCAGAAGAGGGGAGGGGCCCAGACCTGAACACAGTACTCAAGGTATGGCCTCACCAGTGCAAAGTACAGGGGGACAGTCACTGCCTTGTTCCTGCTGGACACACTATTCCTGACACAAGCCAGGACGCCACTGGCCTTCTTGGCCACCTGGGCACAGCTGACTCATGTTCAGCTGCTGTCAACCAGAACTCCCAAGTCCTTTTGCACCAGGCAGCTTTCCAGGCACTCTTCCCCAGCCTGTAGCACAGCCTGGGGTTGTTGTGACCCAAGAGCAGGACCCAGCACTTCTGTGTTACCTCATACCATTGGCCTTGGTTCATCAATCCAACCTCAATCCAGATCCCATCAATCCAGATCACTCCACAGAGCCTTCCTACCCTCCAACAGATCAACACTGCCACAGAATTTGGTGTCACTGAGATTTCAGACAGATCCAGGCACTTTGCTGCTCACCAGACCTTGTCTTTTGGGGCAAGAGAAAACAAGAACAGGTAGCCCTGACTCACCCATAAGTCACAGGGGCTACAACCAAACACGTAACATGACAGCAAGTCTCAGGCGGGAGTGACTCATGGAACCCAGGAGAGGCTGTGGCTTGCCCAGCATGGCCACGTCTGGGTGAGGGTGGGGAGACAGCTCATGCATGGCAATGTGGCACCGCAGGAGCCACAGGACACGTCTGTTCTGCTGGCCTGCTGCTGCTCCCCTTCCAGCTGCTCCTGCGGCTCTGTTCCCTCCCTTCAAAACATGGAGGGTCACAGAGCCTGCCAGGATATCCAGGTACATCCCTGCCCACCACACTGTGGGAGAGCGAGCCCTCACCTCACCCTGGGCCAGGCTCTGGGCCCTGGTGTGCTGTAGGCCCCACCAGCCCTGGCAGCAAACCTCCTGCTGATGCGGCAGGGCAAGGAAGAGGCTGAATAATGAACCCTTGCTGCAGGGTGTCTGATGAGGCACGCAGAGCATAAGGACATGGTATTTGGCAGCAGGAGCCTGCCTTTCTGCTTTGTGGGCTCTTTGCTGGCTGCCTTGTCCCTCCTGACGTAGGCACACTGCGGGTGGCGTAGGCCGGGCTGCCTCGGGGGCTCCAAGGGGGCCAGCTGGGCCCGCAGCCCGTCCCTGGCACTGCCGTGAATAACAGCGCTCCCACTGCTCCCAGGAGGACCCTGGTGCCATCGAGGGGTGACCTGTCAGGGAGTCTGGCCTGGGGCTTGCAGCAAGAGGACACAGATGAAGAAAACATCTTTACTCCAACAAGGCAGTCACTTTGCTGCCAAAAAAAGAAAATTATTTAATTTCTCAGGACAAAAGGGAACTGAAAATTGGGATGAGAAAAAAGACAGAAAAGAAATAATGCAAATCAAAGCATATTCAGACATTTCACAATTGTATAGTGAGAAAGCATAAAGAGCCTTCACAAACAAGAAGTCACAGACATATTCCAGCCTCAAAATGAAGGATGACACAAGAACTGCATTTAAGGAAGAAACATTTATCAAATGAAAAGCTAAATTCTGCAAGGGAAGTTCCCTAAGCTACCTTCAGAAAATATATGTAAACTCCTCAGATGTTTCCAATTTTTTTTTATTAATCTTATCTTTTCGTTCCTTGCACAGACTTATTAAAGAAAACACAACCTAGTACATTTGTACTTTGTAAACTCTGAGGTTTGTAATACTCCTGACACTCATGATCAATGGTGTTATGTGTTGAAAAACCACATTTTTGCCTCTAAAACACATTTAAAGTTATGAATAATTTACAGTTCATCCTGCCCCTTATCTCCCTGATCTTTTAATCGCTGATGTCCAGTGTATACTCTGGCAACCACTTGGAAAAGCCATGCAGGTGTTTCTTGCAAAGCCCTACTTGAATTCTCTGTTCAGTGAACATGATATGGCCTCAGTCATAGTAACTAGGCTTGGATTCATAATAACAATGAATTTGAGTGCCTTCCCAGAAGGCTGCAGCCTCAGTTGCACTGTGCAGTGCTAGAAGCACATCTGGTTGCAAACAAGTTAAAATTACACATGAGCAATGCTTTGCTATTCATATAGTCTTCCAGCATGGGCAAACCATAAAACCTTTGGGCAGCTGCTTCTGTCTGGTGGTCT
This sequence comes from Tichodroma muraria, assembly GCA_013390105.1. NCBI lineage: Eukaryota > Metazoa > Chordata > Aves > Passeriformes > Sittidae > Tichodroma > Tichodroma muraria. The sequence goes on along the minus strand of WAAG01075436.1, from coordinate 26,304 downwards.
GATGCTTGCTTACATGTGGCTGCTGGATCTGCTGCCACTGAACTCAAAGAGACTTCATAGGAATAGGATCACAGTGTGGTACAGCAACAAGATAAAGCCCTGGAACACTATGCTTGAACTTCTGCCTGTTGCTGTGCCAACAGTGAGCCCAGTCACAGAAGCAGAAACTGTACTAGAAGACCAAGTGCCTTTGAAGGGCCCTCACAGGCATGACTCTCCTTGAATATTAAAATCCTGAAGATAATTTTCTCCATAGGCCACCCTAAAACATATATTTATTAAAGCTGCTTTTGGAAACTACAAAACACAAGTCCCACTACAGATCTACTACAGAACTACTTCCACATCAAAGCAACCTGATTCTTCCACCAGATTTGTAAAGTCTCAAGTCTTAACCCTCCTGAAAACCAAAGCACCACAAATATTTACTCCTCTGTCCAACACACACCTTGGTTCCTACATGAGTGTTACAGGCAACACCACTTCAGTTGTGCAACAGACAGACACCACTTCCTTTTTGCTCCCTCCCCATTCTCTCCCTTTGGTTCCTCTGGCTCCAGATTCAAGCACAGCCAGCCACTGTACTTGCTGAAAACAGACTGCACATAAAACTTCCCTTTTGTTCAGTCCCACCTGTTTCTTCTGAGTGGAATAGGAAGAGCCAACAGATCAGGACTTTAGCAACACTACTGTTAGTCACCGCTGGTCACCTTGCTTCTGATGTTAACAGTCTTGAATAGAAGATAGGTAAATAGTAAAAGCATTTTGGTTTGCTGCTATGCAAGTCCCCTACCAAAAATTGACAGTGCTGTTTTATACTAATTGTCATTATCCTATATCCCTCCTCAGCAGCTGGGAAACTGATACTTGGATCAAAATTTGAACTGTCCCATAATTCAAAATGTGCTACAAAATGTTCAAGTCCAGCTTCCTACTCTTCTGCTTTCAAAATAAAAGGAGATGGGCTTAGTCTTCTCTTCTAATAGCCCTTTCTCTTGGTTTTACATGGATTCTTTCATTTCTTGAATATTTATCTGGGACCATTCTGGACATACTTAATGCAGATTTTCCCTCCATCCATCTTTTGCTTCCTCACTTAAAAACTGAGTGTCCTCTGCTGGTTTAAATCCTCCTGAAGAACCATGCGTGGAGCTGCTTCATTTCACTGTATAATCCAAGGAGGCACAACATACCTGTATATTCTGTATTTCTTGCAGCCTAAGGTAAGGCTTGCAAATAGCAAGGCTTTAACCAAAAATGCTTAAAAGTGCATACTTCCAAATGGTAGCTATTAGAGATTTAATTTAAACCAATTTGGGAAGGGGAATCCCACTTTTGGATTATTTATCACAAGTTGAGAGCTGTACTCAATGATCCTTATGGGTCGCTTCCAACTTGAGATACTCTGTTATGAAGTTGTAAGAAAAAAAAAGACTGTCAAGTGTAAGAAGAGAAAGTTCTGGGAGTTCTCCAATTATTTTTGTTGCCAAGAAACCTTTTTGGTATCCACATGTTCAGATTTTCTGTCCCATCTTATCCACAATTCTGCAAGTGCTTCTCTATGCCATGCCCTAAAGGAAAGAAGTGCCAAACCCTAGCAACATAAAGCATGTAAATGCCTGAATAAAAATACTAAAAGGATGAGAAAGCCACATTGGATTAATTTTAGTCTAATTTGCCATGTAGAGAGGTGCAAGGAGGAAAGAGAAACAGCTTTATCTGAAGTACTTATATGATCCCCATTACCGGAGCTTCTTAATTCTTTACAATCTCTAATGTATTTATGCTAAAAGCACACTCGTGAGGGAGGGAAATATTATCTTCTGCATTTTTCAGATGAGGAATGGGGATTCAGATACTTAAAAAGTATTTATGAATAAAACTCTCACTGATTACAACTGAAGCTAGGTCCCTAAGTTCTCCCAATAAATCAGCCCAAAGCAGGCACAACACGCACAAGTAACCATAGGACCTGACACTTTCTGAGCTCAGCTGCCCAGAGGCCACACAAACCACGGAGTACAAGTCTCTCAGTGCACTGCTACCTACTCAGTTCTGCTCTCCCTGTTGTAGCAGCTGTAGTTCCTTTGTCTGAGTTTGTAGTTCCTGGTGCTTGTTTGTCGCCCCTGCTAAAAAACATCCTGCTTTCTCCAGACCATGCTGTCAATTCATCAGGATCATTTAGACTCTAAAGTGTTCACTCTTCCTTTCTGGCTTGCTGTCACTGCAGTAAGGACTTTCTGTACTCCATCGTGTAACTGCCTACCAGCAGCAATGAAAGCCATCAAGCAGAACAAGACTCATCTCAAATCTCAGATGTGCTTTACTTATTCCATCTGACAGGGAACTGATCATCATTCTCTGAGCACAGTTTTGTCCCCATTTGTTCATAACATCATCTTAAACGCAATGACATTTATGCCCTTGAGAATGTCAAATACCTTAGTAAAGGTAAAGTAAGGTTAAATGGTTTTTCTTCTTATGAGGTGTATTTTCTGTACCTAAGAGGAAATCAGATCAATTTGACATGACTTTGAGAGAACATGAGTAAACCTATGCCATACAGCCATTTACAGATTAGAATAAAATAATTTAGGAAGTCTACCGTAATAAGAATGGGAGTCAAGGCCTGCTGAACCTAGATGGTTTACATCTCCTTCCAGAAATATTAAAAAAGAAGCTTCTGAAGAATATTCACGTTACTGTTTTCCACCATAATTGGTTGAGAAATGCTCAAATATACATGATTTCTCTTGTAATTTGGCCACAAATTATTTATTTTTCTCAATCCAACTAATACCTTTTGGAACTGCTAAGTGAGGCTTTGATATTCTCCATTCGCTGTTTACAGCAACTTCATAAAAGAGGTCCTGTGAAACTACTTTAATTTTAATAATTGTTATCAAATTAAATTGTTATTTGGGAACAGTGTCACTCAAGTATAGGTGTACCAGTGTCACTAAAACTATTTTTAAGAGAAATTGGTAGTGTGCCAGTTAGTTACTCTGTCTTCCTTCAGTATGTGCCATTGTGTTCAGTCTTTGACATGCTCAATTCACATTGTGCAGATGTGCTTTTGGAAATGAAATCTTTTCCTTTTCAGTTCATTAGATTAAGGCAAAATCTTTTCCACTTCAGTCTTACTCTTGCTTCCCTCCACCGTTTCTGATGGCTCTCCCACAGATTACAGTGGCAAAATTGTCAGCAGTTCATAAGGGGCCCAAATCCTTTCAGATGTTGTGTACAAGTTGCAGGGCTGATTCCAGATTTACTTCCTTTCTCGTTTCCTTGCAGATATCCTTTTGATCCACAGAGTAGATTTGGACATCAGATACACAATCAGCATGTGGGACAATTTTCCTACAAACTGGCCACATTCACAGTCATGACTAGTCTGTTGGATCTCCAGAGATCAAAATGAAATGTATCCAAAGTCTGCATTGTTTTTCTACGCCCTAGACTGTAACAGCAAAGTAGTCCTGGAGCCAAACTTCCTTAAAGTTGACAGGACACCAGACTTGAATCATCTGGGCACCAGACTGGATCCAACTGCAGTAGCTGGAGATGAAGACAAATCTTTTTAATTTACCATAGGAGAGATTAAAAGGTGCAGATCAAAGTCTAAGCACTACTGTCTTTGTCTGGACTACTATGATTATCTCAGTTAAGCTGCCACTCACTGGCACCTCAATATAACTTTTTTTATTTTATTCTCTCCAAACATGAAACACAAATAAGCAGAACTTGTACTAGACTACAGGGGGTTTTTTTGTTAATGTTGGGTTTCATTTTTTTATTAAAGAATAATAATTGAGAGAGTGGAGACTTACAGTCTGTTTCTTACAGTCAACTGATGGGGATTTCCATTTTTGCTCCAGTACACTTTTTTTTGTCCATGCCCTTGCTTGGCAGGTAGGAGGGAGCAGGAGGTGCTCTTCTCTTAGGGCAGTGAGAAGGCTTGGGTTGCTCAAAGAGAAACCACTATGGTCTAGTCTGGGACACATCCATCTGCAGACCCTCACTGACCTCCTGGCTGGAGGCAGCAGTGGCAGGGAGGTCTATAGGGTGGAAAGGGAGGGCAAACCCTTTAACCATCCAAACAAGCAGCAGGAAGGGCTACAGGAATGGCATATCACACCTTTGCTGACTGTAGCATCATCATTCCTCAGTGAATTGGACACATGGATGACAAACACCATGAAGTATAGTGCACAGACCAGAACAGCAAAGTCTGAGGTACACATTCCTGCAGGAGACAGGAGGCCCAAGCCTGCAGTCCCCTGTTAGGACTCCCACAGGACCATGAAGCCAAGCCAAAGGAAGGACAGGCTGTTCTGCAAGATTTCTTTATACCAGGTGTAAAATGGAGAAGCAGATATAGCTGAGATTTGGATATGAAGGCTTGAGCTTTCCACAATCTTCTCTACTCTCATAGTTATTTCCAGTGCTCCAAGTTATTGTGCATCAAAACAAAAAGCAGGTGCAACAATTTGACAGCCAGGGCCACAACTAGAAGGAAGCCCCAAAGAGGGAAGAGCTGGACCAGCATCTTCATGAGGAGTGCCCTTGAAAGTGAAAATACTTAATCCTCCTCATTTTTAAACTAGTTTTTCTTAGGTTTTTTAACCATTTTACTAGCTTAAAAGATTTCTTCAATTCCTGGGTTAAGAGGTTAGCAAGATTTGTTCCAGCTTTTTTTTTT
>WAAG01075430.1:17498-27956 GCA_013390105.1 Tichodroma muraria | reverse complement strand
CACGAATATAAGAAATCAACGATTTCACATTAAGATATTTAAATAGTGAACATCTGGAAGCAAACAAGACGAACCCAACAATGCTAACTTAACTTCAAAGTAAAGATTCAAAGTTGAAAGCAAAGTACCGAAGCAAACCAGTATCTCTATATGATAATGCGTATTACTGACGTTTATTAGCACATCTGATGAAATATTTGACCAAGCTTCCAACTTCTTGTATCTTTTTCTGTCTGGTAGTTTGGGTTGAAGCAGATGCATTTGGTTTTGTCAGCTGCAGGTTTTTAAGTTCTTTCTGGAAATATTTCTGCAAGACACTTCAAAAATAAAAGAAAGATTAACCAAGGATCTGCTCATTTATGACTGAAGTAAATTAGGAAAATGTTGTTTCAGCCTACAATGCCAGTTCCTGTTCTTCTCACAATTCTAATTATCAAAGATTAAAACCAACTGAAATATACTACAGTCCAAGCATGACAAAAACAATCTGTAAGAGGAGATGCAAGTTTTAAAGATAATCTGGAAGCAACTTGGAGTAGGAACCAAACTTTCCTTTAAATTTTGCACAATGCTAAACATGCAATTTATAACTAGGGAAAAAAGCAATGCTCAGTCTTTTTATTTATGCTGCAACATTATAAAATAAAATAAAATAATAAGTACTTATCATTACTTTTATTAAGAAAGCCTTCAAGTCCTATTTCTTTATCGTTCAAAGTTAAAATATGGACTGTATTTTAAATCTATGAATAAACTAAACTTTTCACCTTATTTGTCATTGTAATTCTTAAAGATTTTCTGGCCTACTATTTGGATTCAGTTTAGAGGCTCTATTTTTGTATTCCTCCTGTGTATTTCTAATATATTACTGTCTCTAAAGCAACATATAAAATTTATCAAGTACTTTTCATGAAACTTTTGGTACACCTGGGAAACAAAAACTATTCCAATGCCGTCCAATTAAAAAGCATAATGGAAAGCTGACACAACACTGTTCAATGAAAAACAGTAATTCACATGAACTTTTACCATGAAATTTAACACTGGTTGAAGCTGCTGGAAGAACTTAACACACTCATGCTCAGTCCAATCTTAAAGTACAGCTGAAGCAGATTGTACCAAAGATTAGCCACTACAAACATGCCACAGTCCTTCAACTGTGTCTTGAACTCAGCAACACAAGAAACTTTAACAAAGCTACCTGTAATCCACATAAGAACTATACATTCAAAGTCAGAAGTGAAGAATAATTTTCCATAAAGAAAGTAACTATTATCTTTGCAAGGAAAAGCATCTACCCAATAAATGATGAGCTTCCTAGCAGTTTTCTGTAACTGATAAGTGTGGCACTTTTGGCCATTTTAAACTTACTTCCTTTGGAGACTGAGGTAAGTAATTACATGTTTATAAACTGACAAGAAGTCTAAATCAATATACAGAAAGATAAGCATTAAAATAGGCCTAACAAACAAAAGAACTATGTTCCATTTAAGAAGATAGTGACCATTCACAAACAAAACCAAGAAACTACCTAAATACAGCATCCCAGTTGAGTTGCTTTCCTTGTTTAGAATCAGAATTCCGGTCCAGCTGGAGAACTGTTTCAGAATCACGGAGAAGTCGCTTAAAATTTTCAATTTCCTTCTGAAAATGTATTACAAGAATAATATTTTTTTATGATTCCCTTCATTGCCACTTGGGGTACACTACCCAAAAGAAAACTTGTTACCCTTCGCTCCACAGCTTTCTCATTTTCAAGGCGACGACAACAAACGAGCAGATCGTGTAATGCAAGACTCATGGTTCAGCTTAAAGAAGAGTCATTTATATCTGCACACAGAAGAAATGGATAAAACAGTAATTACTGAACACACAGCCAAGCAAAAAAAAAAAAAAAGGGATTGCAGTATACTGAAAGTCCAGTATCAAACAGAATCACGATGTTCAATGTTTCACTGAAAAGTTCACTTGTGGCTGAGTCAGTCTTACTGGTCGCAAAACTGAAGAAGTTTCACGTCAAGAATGTTATCTGTTCCCCCAGACAACAATCACAGAATAACTGCAGAGAACCCCTTCACATAACTCTGACTTCCCTTCTGTGAGTGCCAACTGATTAGAGCTGGGCAGACAACTGGGAGAGCAATCATAGTAAGAATGACAGATCTGAATACACTCTAGCAAGCAGCACTAACCTTCAGTAGCTCTCTTAAACTGATGCTGCCAGGAGAAGGCAGCACATGGAAAATGCTCTCTCACACTGTACATTTTCACAGGTATGCACTATTTATTGACAAATCCCCAGGGACTCAATATGTCAAAGGATGATTAAATATCAGTCATATGAAAAAACAACTTTTTCTTTTTGTGATCACTTAAAATCACACCTCTTCTTCTTCAACAGAGGCTGGAATTAGCTAGACCTTGCATTACATAAAATTATGATGCTGCAGATCCCAACCATGACACTCTATTTAACTTGCATGCTTCTACTTTTACTTCCTAAACGCAGACCCAAGAGAAACCCTGTTTGGAAAAGACAGATCACACAAGCTCGAAGTAACTCCAAACATATGCTGCTGCTGTAATAAGCAAGGGAGAACAAGCATTCATGATGCACAGCACCGCATCTCGAGTGCTTACATGAGAATATAAAACCAGCCATTTAAATAAGTAAAAGGTATCTACTGTCTTATACTGCATTTATTTCTTTTGGCTTTAATCAAGACCAGGCTGGGACTAAGTATGACCAGAGATTTGGTGACTGATAGATGTGTATGAAAAAAAACCCATTTTAAGTGTGAAGGCTGCCTGTACTGTACAACTACACTTATTTAAACTAAGTGTTCCTTTACTAACTTCAAGAACCACGGAATATCCTGAGTTGGAAGGGACACATAAGGATCCCCGAAGCCTGGCCCTGTGCAGGGCACAAGAATGACACCATAAAAGACCACCAGATCTTTCCAACCTGAAAGCGTTGTCCAAACAGCTCTTGCACTCCAGCAGGTTGGTGCTGTGAGCTCTCCCCGGGGAACCTGTGCCAATGCTCAACCACTCTCCCTCTGGTGGTTGGGCACTGGAACAAAAACAAAACCCAACCCAGCAGACTTGCTGCTTTTGCTGGAAACGAAACAGGAAGAAACTTTATTTAAACAACAGTGGCTTCTGAAGTGCCTGATCGAAAACTGTGGCAACGGGGGTCGTCTACTGTAGGGCATGGAGCAAGAAGGCAGCGCTCTCTTTGTACTTATTGGTATTTCAACAGCCATAATAGCAGCAGTGAAAAATTCCCAAGAATGAATCCACGTACTACTTGTACTACTGATTACAGTTTTCCAGCTACTAATGACGGCCACCTTCACCCGCTACGTAAACGGCACACGGGAAGGCAGGCGCACCAAATACCATGAACGGCGGGGACGGGAGCTGGCTGAGGCGCTGCGAGGCGCCCCGGCACAGGCGGACACGCAGCGCCCGTCCCCGGCAACCCCGGGCCGCCGCCGCCGCCCCCCGCGCCCGCAGCCCGCGAGNGTGGCGGGGCGGCCGGCTGCGCTCGGGGACCTGCGCCCGCCCGTGCCCCGCTCCGCCGCGGGCCATGCTGCTGCCGTCCGACGTGGCCCGGCTGGTGCTGGGTGAGTGAGCCGGGAGGGACGGAGGGCTCCGTGGGTGAGGCGCGGACCACCGGCCGCGCCGGGAGGGCTCTGCCGGCATTGTCAGCCGCCCGAGGCGCGGCGGGACACAGAGCCGGCTTCGCCCTTGACCCTCGGCAGCGTCTCTCGGTTCCTCCCGGGCTGGGATTGTCACTGCCGGGACTTACACCGGGCAGCCCCGGGGCTGGACCCCGCCGCCCCCCGGCCCGGCCTCTGTCGGGGGGCGAACGCAGCTCGCTCCTGAGAGATTCGGGTCCTGAGGGACCAGGCCGCTCCCCGGCCGTGCCTTGAGCTCGGATTCGTCACGAGTCCAAGGAAGGGTGTTGGTCTCCGGTGCCCTCCTGCAGACTGAGAGCTGCTGAGCGGTGCTTAAGCAGTTCCTGATTACCGGAGGAGTTTAAGGGTGACCCGAAATCCCAGGGAAGGCTGCGTTAAGGGTCAGATGTTTTTTCTTTCCGGCCGTGTTTCACTCATCTTTGAGGGTACACTAAAAGTTTAGGCGTGACTGGAGTCTGTGGAAAGCACAACGTAAATGTGTTCAAGACATTGGCAGCAGACGGTGAATTTTTTAAATGACTTTATGTTTGGGATTACTTGGATCCTGTCAAAGGTGAGAGCAAACCGATGGTAAGCAAAAATATGACCCGCATATTTCAGTCCCACATGTAAGTACCTATTAGCACAGGTTGCCAAGATTTCGTGGCAGCTTGTCACGTGAGATTCAGTTTTCAGTTGTTCAGTTTTTTTAAATCCGAAGCCACTCAAGCTGAATTTCTTCTTCAGTGTTCCCCCTGCACAATTTGTTTTTAAATACTACCTGAAATGTTACTTGCTACTGTCTTCAGGAAGAAGGCTAGTAAGACATGCAATTCTTTTATTACTGTGAAGAAACAGGATTTTTAGAAATTCCATGGACTGTAAAAGAGGATTTCAAATCATACTAGTAAGATCTCTCATTGCACTCTTCCAAACAAGGTTGGTGAAGTTACAAGTTTCCAGGTAGAATGCTTATCTTGTGTGCTGCCTGGGACTTGCAGATGTAGCCCACAATCTTGGCAACATCCTTTGCGCTGAGAATGATCCATCCTATCTTGTGTCTTTTGTGGCGTGGAGCGTGCATCATGTCTGGCAAACCTCTGAGCAACCTAAGGTTGTAGAACAGGATATTCCTTGTAACCATTTCTGTTCTCTAATATGGATTCCTCTTTTGTGAGGCATCTCTGAATTTCAGTGGGTAAACAGACTTCCCAGTGCAGCTCTTCTATCTTTCTCCCCCAACCCCCCCCNNNACCCCCCCCCCCCCCCAAAAAAAATCTTTCTGGTGTTGTGAAGGTTGATGAATATTTGTTAAAGAAACAAAACTAAGACGATAAGCTGAGCTCACACACAGGAAAATGCATAAGAACATTTATCTTTTCCTGATACAGTGAATGTATACTGTGAGTTAGACATTTCTTAAGATAGAACAAAAAACTGAATAATTTCCATACATTCAAAACATACGTCACCTTTTGTGCCTTTAATTTGATTTTGGCAACCTTAAGGACCACATATTCCTATGTCATTATACAGTGTGTGCACAAGCACTTTGGGTCAGCTGCACAGGCATTTTTAGCCTTCGGAATGCTTTATTACCAGGAAGTTGGTGTATGTAAAACATGCCTTTACACAAGCATTCAGTCATCCCTTGTGATAGATACCGTAGTAGTAGGTTCCAGAAAGAAAAACTGCAACTTTTTGAGTAAGTGTTCAGGTAAGTTTGATTGTAAGAGCAGTCATACCAGCACTGGCCAGAGCTCCACTGAGCCTAATACCCCAACTTCCAGCCTGGACAACAGTGAGATGTAATCGTGTTTACCAGAAATACACTTTCAGCTACTTGTGGCTTGAGATTTTTCGAGAAAAAATGTATTTGAAAAATTAAATAGGATATTCCTTTCCTTTCTACAGGCACTGCTAATGTTTTCTGTCATATAGGCCTGCTCATACATTGTGATTAAATTCACAGTGGTTATTCTCAGGCTGTGTTTAACTTTCAGGTTTGCCTACTTGTTGAAGACATGAACATGGGCTTGCATGTTGAAAATAGTTTTCATCTAAACTTAAAGGGGATGTTTTTCTGCAGGCATTCATGAACTGAAGTGGCCCATTTGGGGGGTCTATTGAAATAGATAATGTATATATATCCTGCATTGTATAGCTAGGCACATGTTTTATCTTTAAAACATTCCTTGCTAAGTTCTGCTAAGAGCGGGGAAGAAGCAGCATTTTCTTTGTGGTTGTTTGTTCTAGACTCCTTCATTCACATGGGTCTGTTTCTGTCTTTTAGTGTTTAAGGTGTTTGAAGATTTAGCAAAGTTAAAAAGTTTGATTAAAGCAGAACCTATTTCATGAGGAGTGGAATTTTGGGAAAGAAAACTTTGTCAGTACATTTTCTGTAATGTTAACTACTGAGTCTTAGGGTGTAAAGAGCACAATTTGCATCTAGTTACATCTGTCCTAAATGAAAATTATTCAAGTAAGTGAGGGAGGGAAAAAAACTTTTTCTGTTAATAATTTTTGTAGAATGCCAGTATTTTAAGTAAATCTTATCCACTGTTGCAGCAGCTGTGCAGGTTTTCCCTATTTTGAAACACTACAGTGTGTGGAGAATTACTCTTACATAGCAATTCATTTTATTAACAAAGTGTTGTAGATTTCCATTGAAATATCAAATAGGGTGGTTCAGCCCATATTAGGGTTTGTCAGCCTTCTGAGACAAGAACTTTTATTTTCTTCTGTGTAGTAAAGATAAACTAAAATTTGTTCATATTACCTCGCTTCCAGCTTTGAATACTTTGTAAATACAGTGTAATTCCAATCTATATTTTTTGTTCTTCAGGGTTTTAACTGTTAAATATGTGGTAGGAGCATATGTTTTGTCAAAATAACATCACTTTCCTTTTCTTACATAGAAAACTTTGATTATTCCAACACTACATGCAGCTTTGATACCTATTCAGCAGAAGTTACAAATGAACTAGCAAAATTTTCCATCTGATTTGTTGCAGGCTATTTGCAACAGGAAAATCTTCAAGCTACCTGCCATCAATTTATTCTGGAAAGCTCAGATTTGAAAGAATATGCAGAGCACTGTACAGAAGATGGTTTTATTCCAGCCTGCTTGCTGGTGAGTTTGTATTTGCAAAGCAGAAAGTTACATTTCTTGCATCCATGGAAAACAATATTGGGGATTTCTCAGTGTAACAATTAATTCTCAAATGCTGCTTAAAATATGTTTGATATTTATTTGCTTCATTGTTTTTCATCCTGTGATATGAGCAGTTTTTTGGTTTCTAGTATTTAAGCATGAAATATGCAGATTGGTTTCAGCATATTGTGCTCAGTCTGCCTTGCAGCTTTGAGGTTGATTTATGGAAGGGTGTTGTCACAAGGTTTTATTGATTTCAGGGCTGCTTTTGTAATTTACTGAGGATCACTTTCCTATTCCAGACGTGGCAGCCAATAATTCTATTTCAGTAATTCCATTTCAGGTACATTGTAAATATTTAGGTAAGGCACCTCAGTTTTATCTAAGTCTACCAAATTTTATTGACAAAAATTGTGTTCAGCCTCCTCTCTGTTCAGTATCATCTGCGTTATTCTGGGTGAAAGGTGGAATTTTGAGTGTACATAAATAGTGTGTAGACACATCTGTAGATACGTGTGTAGAGCTAGAGCATAATTAGATACTTTGCATTTTTAACAAATATATAAAATGGAATTTTTGCTATACTGTGCGAGTTNTGTTTTCTGTGTCATTCTTCTAGTATAGTAGCTGATTTCATGGTCTGGGTTGTTGTCCACAGTATTCAAAATCCGTGGAAGTCTTTTCGGACATCCAAGGTGCACCTTCTTGATGCGCCTATTCAAAATAAACTGTTGAATTTATTTTATTTACTAGATGTTTAGTCATCTGTTCTTTGGTGATAGGGAGTTGAGAACCAAGCTATGGCCAGAAAAAAATAGAAAACCCAAATGTAAGTGGATTATTCAGATTAATAAAGCTTTTTTATAATCATCCTTTTCTTAGTAGAAATGTTTTCCCTATTATTCACATAAAAGTGATATCATAGTATCTCAGACAACATTCTTACTGCAGCTCAAATGTTTGGAATAAAGGGCTGTATTTGTCATGTCTTTTAGAGTTCCCACTAATAAACAAGACAGGAAGCTACAGCAGATGATTGTGGTAACTTTAAAATCCTAATTATCTTTGTGTCGCCTAAAATAACAGGACGAGTACATGATAAGAAGGTTAATTCTGTGTGACTGTTAAAAATTTTGCTTCAAACAGAGGTTCCTTTACGTTTGCATCTTAATGCATGTTTTTCCAGCATGGTACATACTCATTAGTCTGTTACAGCTCATCATCTAATTTTCATGGTTTTATTCCATAATAAAAGAGGTGAGTGAAGGTCAGACAGCTCTAACTACCAGTGTTGTGCCTTGAGAGAGAGTACTTCACATTTTGGGTACAGAATAAGATTTTGGTTCATTGATTTCACTCTACCAAGTACAGTCTCATGTGCTGAGCATGGTGTAGACTGCCAAAGAACTCCTTAAATATGATGTGATACAGCAGAGGAAGTAGAAATTATTAGTGAAGATTCTAAGATCAGTTGTTCTTTTTTCCAGTCGCTGTGTGGAAAAAACTTGACAACTATTCTTAATGAATACGTAGCCATGAAAACAAAAGGTAAGCCTTCAGAATGAGGTGTTGTTTTATTTTTGTCTGTTGTGAACTCCTTGAGGAAGAGGTATATGGTCTTAGATTTAGGCTGCAATTTGAAGGTTACCATATTACATAGCCAGCCAACAGCCACTACATCTAGTGAGCAAAAGTAATTGATTATCTTAGTTTGGATATGCCAGCATATATTTTTACTTCAAATGTGAGCATTTTTATATCTCAAAAGCATAGAGATATAATAAAATGTGCAAAATGTGTGGGTTTGTGCTTGTAAAATGATACTGTTTATGGTGTATGCTATCAATGGGAGGGGGAGGTGCTTGTCTCTCTGGTGACCAGCAACAGAATGTGAGAAAATGGAATGCTGTGTCTGGGGAAGTTCACAGTGGACCTTAGGAGAGGGCTCTTCACTGAGAGCATGGTCAGTCGTGGAACAGGCTACTCAGGGAAGTGGTCCTGGCACCAAGCCCTGTCAGAGTTCAAGGAAGGTCTGGACAATGCTTTTAGTCACATGGTTTAGAGTTAGGTAGCCGAGTGAGGAGCAAGGAGTTGGGCTCAGTGATCCTTACGGATCCCTTCTAAGCCTAAGGTATTGTATGATTCCATGAAATAATCAGGAGGAGTCCTATGGTATGAAATATTTCTTGTCTCGTTTTTAAGACTAACTAAAATAGCTTCAGAACTACTTAATATTTTGTATGAATACTGTAGAAAGAGCTTTTGCTGTTTTTGAAAGCAGTTATCGAGCTCTTGAATGTTGCCAAGTCTTAGAATTTTTTGATATTTGTTGTAAGACCATATTTTAGTGGTGCTTGGTTTTAAAAATCATATATGGAGTATTTCTGAACATTTTTTCCCTTTCACACTAGGTTTGACAGAAATGGTAGCTAAGACACAGCTGTACTTCCTTTAAAATTCTTTGTACTTGGCATTTTGAAAAACTTAGTAAATTGAACTGTTTACTTACCTTTTCCATCACACTTTTAATGTTCTGTGCTTCAAAAAGACCAAATGTTTTTACCTGCTATATGGGTAATATCATAAAATAAACTATTATTTTTAAAGGCCTGTCTGCCAGGTTATAATTTTCAAATGCACCAAAGTGACTTGGGAATATGAATACCATTTCCAGAAGTGAGTTGGGAGGGTTGGCAGGAGTTAGGTTAGCACGTGTTTGCTGAGGAGTCAACACCATGTGTAAATTCCACTCAGAATTATAGTCATTAATTCAGTTTCATCAAGGCTTCTGAACCAGAACTGCATCCATACCAATCAAAATTCTTTAAATTAGGAGTTAGAGCTGTTCTGTTTAATAGAATATTCAGAAGGCAGCTGGGCACCTAAAGTTAGATGATGTCTGAAACACTCCATAATAATTATTTTGCTCGTGATTTTACTTTTTTCTCAGCATATATCAGTTTTGGCCATCAATTTCTTTTTGTGGTTCATTTTAGAAACAACAAATGAAGTTCCCGCAATGATGTCATCTCTGTGGAAAAAATTAGACTATACACTTTCTCAGATCAGGTAATGTAGTTTTGAAATCAAGAAAGTAATATTTCACTCTTAAGAGTGAGTCCTTGTGTTGACCAACTCCCCTTATTGTATGAGAATGGTTTATCTCTCTGTTTCCTTTGAGAGACAGTGAAAAAGATGGGTTGTGTGAGAGTTGATAGTTGAGCAGACATTTGAAGATTTTAAGGTGGGGCTAGCAGATAAAGAGGGCATTAGTGTGAGCATGTGGCCTCCCTGTAATAAAACAATATACTATGACTTATTNTAAGTCAATTCCGTGGGATCAGCAGATTTAATATCAATTTATATTAAAATTACCTGTTTCAGCAAAAAATAGGGGCCTTCTGCAGCCATCAGTAATGCGTGTGTGTTGTCTTAAGTGTGGTCTGTGGATTACTGTAATGATCAGGGAAGGAAAATAAGAAAAGCTGAGCTTTTTGCAAGGGGCTTAAATTCTCTAATAGCATTTTCTATGCTGAAAAAAAGTTTTTGGAAATTTACATGGTTCATAGATGAGCTAAAAACAGCCAGTCTAATTATAATGGAGTCGGATTTCTGTAG
>WAAG01075429.1:11079-22519 GCA_013390105.1 Tichodroma muraria | reverse complement strand
CTTTTCCAACCTTAAGAATTCTGCAATTCTAAGTGATTAGATCTTGTTATCATAAGCTATAAGGTGAGAATTTGAACTACCTAGGGCTACTGTAACCAAAATCAGTGGTTCACATTAATTATACCTACATTGGTATAATTAATTATAAAATTATTTATATTGTAATTATAAAATTCTCCCCAAATTGGAGAAAGTCCTGATACAACTGTTAGAGTTGTTCCCTAACTATTACTGCTAACTAGGAGAGTCTTTGTACTTTTCATTCAGTGTAACTTTGGAGGGATCTTTGAATGTATTCATGTATGTCATTGTATATACTTTAAAGGAGCCTCTATTTTGTAAGAGTTACCAAGGCCCAGGAGATTGAAATCTCAATTTCCACACAAATTGTTCTGCTATAAAGACTGAGACAAAGGAACATTTTAGCAGCTCTAATGTGAGAATACCGCAAAGGAACATTACACATCATAATGCCAGTCTATACTTCTGTGATTCCATGATATTTCTTTGAGCTTTGTGTAAGTTGTAAATGTACTTCATATCTTTTATATTAAATTACTGTAGTATTTACAAAATAAAATATTTTAAATCACTTAAGGCTATTTCAAAAACTACTTCTCATGCTGCAGTTTGTTTACTGTGCACGGAAAAATTCTTGTTTGGTTTCAGCCAGGATAGGGTTAATTTTTGCAGTAGATAGTATAGTAGTATACTAGAATGGGGTATGACTAAGCCTGGGATGTTATTCTATACCACTTCAGCTAAGAAAGGAGGAAAGTGTGTGTCTCTTCCAGGGAGAAGGGGTTCCTTCCAGTCAAGGAAACCTGGTGGGGAAAACTGTCCAGTATTTGTTTATTTTCCTGGGCTTTCCATGTAAATTGTTTCTCTTATACATTTTGTTATTAATATTGTTGTTTTTATGTTAATTTCCTTATCTCATTGCTCTTTCCAGTAATTTTTTCTTGTCTCAACTCTTGATTTTTGCCTTTTGTGCTTCCAGTTGGAGGGGTGGAGGGGAAGAGGCAGCATGGTTCCAGTGGCAGCCCTAAATTGAGGAATATGGTTCCTGACTCACAACAGTTGGGAACTAATTAGAAAGAAAGGAACAAAACAATCAGATAGAACTAGTAAGAGAGAAACAAGCAATTCATCACTTAAAAACCTGTGGATGTTTCAGTCAATCAAAGCAATAAATATCTAAAGCAATGACTGCTGGCAGATAGTTTCACTTTGCAGAACACAACATGCTATAGGTTAAAACAGTTACTGTAAAGATGAGCTTCTTATTTTCCAAAAAATATGGCCATGGTAGCACCTTTTCAGATTAATTTGGGAGAGGTTGACTTTGACTGGATTTTTATTAAAAAGTATAAGAAAATTATAAGGTTATAATAAAATACATGCTAGTCACAAGTAATTTTTCATATACCATCACATTCTTGTTGCATTTTCGTCTGTTTCCATGCACCCACATTATACTTCTGATTCTACGCATTTTAATTCTAATAACCTAGTCATTAACTAGGTTCCTGGGCAAAGCTGTACAGGGGAAATTTCATTCTTGAATCAGAATCATTCTTGAATCAACGTAGAAGGGTCCTTCTGATGTCTCTAGTCCAATTGCTTGCTGAAATCAGTGTTAGCTATGGGGTCAGACCAGGATGGTCAAGTCTTTGTCCAGTTGGGTCTGGAAAACCTCCAAGCACAGAATAATTCTCATATCTGATGGAACATTTAAACTGTAATGCAAATAATACATTGCATTACTCATAGTAAATGTGATTTCTTGCGTCCTAAGAAGAGAAAGAGAAGTTAAGTCTTTAGCTGAACAGCAAACTTTGTCTTTTATTGTCATTTGAGTCTAAAAAAACCATAAAAATGCTTCTATTTTAGATAAGACCATTACATACAACATAAAACATGCCTAATAAAGAAGAAAATCAAAACTATTACTACTAATAATAATGATAATGATAATAGTAATAATAATAATAGCAGAGTAGTAATAATGATTAATGATTTAATATTACTGTATCCTGGAACCATTCATGTTATAGACTGATTTGGAATTAAATATGATTTTTCTTTCATGCAAAGCTATACTTATATTGCTTTAGAGTGAAGATAGAACATTTTTTTCTTTATGCCTTTAACACATAGCACAGCACTTCAAATTTCCCTTATTTCAATTTTATTTTACATGCCATTTTATTTCAGTGTTAAAATAATAAGTAAACAAATGACTATACTGGATAAAACACATTTTTATCTGTAAGATATGTATGTTTATATAGGACATACAGGAAATGTATACATATTATATTCAGTGCAACATACCAATGCAATTCTTTTCTCCATATTGAACTGTACTAGTTCAAACGAGAGATATGTTGTTTCTTAGAAATTTGTCTTTCACTTACAAGTTTTCAGTTACCTTTGTTTTAAAACTGTTCCTCAATTTTAATAAAGTAATTGATCACACTAAATCCTATATTCTTAAAATCAAAGTTAAGAAGTCGTAGATATTGAATTGATATTTGCAGCTTTCCCAGCTATAGTGTGACAGTGTCACATTGCCTCCTCTGGAAATATTGACAAATGTTAATTTTCTTATGATGTTTCCTATATTCAGACATGAATTAATAGATTTTACTTCCACAGTCTTCAGGTTTAACTTGTTCCGTATCCCATTTTGTAAGTTTATTCAACTGTCAACTAAATCTTAATTCTTAACTGCTGTATCTTTAGGTGTAGCTTGATTTCTTCATTTTGTATTTCAGTAAGTATTTGTGCCCTCAGTAGGGGGATGACCCAGCTGTGCACTGACCCAGCAGTGCAAAGGCTCAACCTCCCCATGGCCTGACCTGGGTGTGGCTGGTTTATCCCCTGTGCTGGGGCCAGTGGCTGCTGCTTGCTCTGCTCCAGCTTCAGCTCTGGGGTGGCTCCACCGGGGAAGGGGTGACAGCCCTCACCTGTCACTGCCTGACAAACCATGGCCCTCTGGGTGCGTGGGGTTTTGACAGGGTGGGGTGTCTGGGCACTGCTGCCAGGCTGTTGCTGGCAGCCTGGGAGCAGGCATGGTATAAAGGGAAACCCAAGCAGAGCCCAAGACCAGGGGAATAAGAAAGTATCAGTATCGTGTTCCTTCAAACAAAGAGGAGAAAGAAATCATACTCCAGTCTAAAGTTCAAATATCTAAATAACAGTGCAAGCTACGTGTGATGCTTTTATATTTTATCCCTCTGGTTCTTGTATTCACTTTTAAATTAAATGGGAAGATATAGTTATCAAGAGCCATGCATACTTATTTAAGATCCCAAATTGATATTTAATGAAATCAAATGTTGTCAAAGTTTCAGACCAAGGAAATAAAAATTTTTAATTTTAATTACTTTGTTTCCTGTGATCTAATCTTATCTTGTAAAGTTCTCTGTAGTGGAAATCAAACCTTGTATAAACAAAGAAAAATACACTTCAAAATAGGTGGCAACCTTACAAATTTACTGCAGTCCAGTCAGCATCAATTTAATTTGACTTGATATAGGTGAGATAATTGTCTGAAATAAGTCTATTACTGACACAAAGTACAATAGAAATAGAAAATCTAAATCTCTGATACTAGTCACTAAGCTATAATAAATCTTACTTAACATGAAATCAACAAAAACAGGCGCAGTGACCTTATCAGACCTAGTTTTCCGTGCATTACAGATAGAAAACTTTTGTTAACAGATTATTTACTCATAACAGGCTGAATAAGACAGTGCTAAATAGATATTGAAAGGATCTTATACTTTTCACAAGATTAATGTCAATGTGAAAAAATTAGTATTTGTTCTTCTATTGTTAAGTATATTTTTAGATTTATAAGAAATTATTTAACAAATAACTGATTTTCTTTCTGTAACTGGAATATGCTCTGCAACATGGTTTTTAGTATTTCTGCTCATGTCTAATTTGTTAATTTTCATTCCTTAGATTTATGCTATAGATATTTTGTTAATATATATTACTGGCTTCATTATTGGTTATACATATGATAAAGCTATCAATTGATCTTTTGATTCACATCTGTCTATTATGAAATCTCATGGAATGGTCACACATAGTTGTCAATAGTCTTATAATATTTGATACTGAAATTGACTTGAACAAGGGAACTTGGTGCGGCTGAGCAATTCTGAAAGGAAATCTCTCCTTTTCTCTGAGTTCTTTCTATTTTCAACAGGATGTAAAATTTTCTGTTACCAGAGAAAGACCAACTTTCTTTTTTTTCTATATGATGTATAAATTAGCATAGCATGCTAATTTATTATTCTTTTCCATTTTGAGTATGCTCTCAGCAATTACTTTTTTAACATGCATTTGTTTTTCTTGTCCAGGTAGAATATATTTAACTTTATTGTTGCACAGAATTCTGTGTTCTTCCTTTTTGTCTTTTCAAACTAGTCAGTTCTCATAAATTGGTATTTTGAGTTTTTAATCTTCTCAAACAACACTCANTTTATAAGTTCTATTATATCTTCTTAGGAGTCTGATATGAAGTAAACAAGCCAGAATATATGTATTTTCAAACATCACATCCCAGGATGGTGATTCCACCACTTTCCTGGGCACCCTGTTTCAGTGTCTGAGCACCCTTTCAGTGAAGAAAGTTTTCCTAATATCCAATCTAAACTTCCCCTAGTACAGCTTGAGGCCATTTCCTCTCATTCTGCCACTTGTTACCTGGGAGAAGAGACAAATGCCTACATCATTACAACCACCTTTCACACAGTTGTAGAGAGTCTCCTTTTCTCCAGACTAATCAACCCCAGCTCCCTCAGTCACTCATAGGACTTGTGCTCCAGACCCTTCACCAGCTTTGTTGCCCTTGTGTGGAGTTTGGGGCCCAACACTGAACACACAGTTCAAGATACAGGTGAAAGTCTGATGAAAGATGTCAAAATCTCTAGATTAGGATGCAGTTGTAGAATTGTGCAAATGAGCTCCACAAAAGGCTGAGGCATTGCCAGTTGTGAAGTGGGTTGAATATAAAGCAGGAATTGGAAAATGCTGCTGAGTTTTCCTTATTAAGGTATGAGACAGACTGATCCTTCCTGTGAATGGATGACTTGAAATAGTAAGAGTATAACTGACTTCTTTTCATCTTAATGTCACCCTTATTAATCTGTATTGGTCTTCTCACATTTATGGCAGTTCCTTGCCTCCTGCAGCATTCTGACATGTGGGGGAACCTCCAGGTTGCCATCAATACATTAAAGCCCCCCACATGGTATGTGTGAGGTCCTTTTCCCTTTTCTTTGATGTGTGGAGGAATTCTTTCTAGCAAGGTAAGTACGGTCCGTAAAGCAGCACTCAAAGAGGTGTCTTCAGCCCGGTAACACATCTGGCACAGTCTGAGCTACGGAAAAGTTTACAGGTGACATTTTAAATAAAGGTCTTGTTATGTGGAATTATGGTCTGTCTCACATCAACTTTACAGAACATTTGGTTGTATTTGGTTGTGTTAATTAATTTTTCTGCGATACATGTATTAATTTTCATCTTTAAACCCATTGTGCCATAATTACTGCAATGGTTATAGATTTTATACACTGCAAATCTCAGAAATTCTTTCTAGGGTGAGAATGACAAAATGGACTTTTACCCTCTAGAGGTGTCTGACTCTTTTAGCACTGGCAGGACTAAAAGTTCATTTTTCCTGTTAATATTGCTAAAGCTTTCCTAGTAGGGGCAAAATGTGGAGATACCATTGCAAAGCATTCCTTTTCTTTCCAGTAGAGTCAATCTTACTTGGCAGAATCTAATCTCTTGATACATGTTTTTTGAGTAAACTAGGCGCAAAGTTGCAAAGGAAATAGAATTTTTACTTTTTCAACAGATTAGGTTGTAACAGAAGCACAGGTGCACATGGAATAATTGTCAATGATTAACTCATTCCGGAGTGTTCTCTTTTAAATTGTCTCAAACCAAGACCTCAGAGATGGCTAAATACCTGCCTGCCCATGGGAAGCAGTGAATAAATTCCTTGATTTACTTTTCTTACATATGTGGCTTTTGCTATACCTATTAAACTGTCATCTCAACCAGTAATTTTTCTCACATTTACCTTTTGTTTTTTCCCCCCATCCTACTGTGGGTGCAAGCAACTAGCTGTGTGGTGCTAGCTGCATCCCAGGCAGTGGGCAGTAACTGCCTACAAAGAGACTTAGGCACATGTTGTTAGTCAATTAGTATTTTGTAAAATACTAATAGTTTAAAATATTTAGATGGAAGTTGTGGCACTTACAAGCATAAAAGTGCACAACCATATCATTCCTAGTGAATGTCTTAAAAAAAAAAATTCAAAGAGTTTTATGTTTTGCATCATTTATCAAAAGCCTCTGCATCTCAATTTCATTTTGAGAAATTAAACCACCACCAAGACATATCATTTTAGTTCAGTATTCCTCCTATAGGAAACCTGTGCTATTCAACTTCCTAATAAGTGTGTAACAAATTGAATCTTGAAATATCAATTTCTCCATTGCTTGCAAGCTGGTACTTAAAGCCTTCTTGCCTTTCCACAATTAGAGATGTCATCATTTTATATTTATTATTTTTCACTATATATGTCAATATAACCATCCTTTTTGATAGTTGCACTGTAGTTAATTCCAGTTGGATATTCTTTATTGATGAATGTCATGAACTATATGAAAAACCTATGTAACTAAAAGCAATTATGTGGAAATATTTATATTAATAAATATGCTGTTAGTTTGTT
This sequence comes from Tichodroma muraria, assembly GCA_013390105.1. Classification (NCBI taxonomy): domain Eukaryota; kingdom Metazoa; phylum Chordata; class Aves; order Passeriformes; family Sittidae; genus Tichodroma; species Tichodroma muraria. Next base: position 15,750 of record WAAG01075429.1, on the reverse strand, counting down.
TGCGTTTAGAATTTAAAGCTTACTTGCATTTTCTGGGTTTTTAAACAGGTGATAGGTGTGAAGTAAATATAGATGAATGTATGTCTTCTCCTTGCCTCAACAATGGAAGTTGCATTGATGGCATCAGTTCCTACAAGTGTCACTGTAAGAGAGGTTTCATCGGAGCAAACTGCGAGATAAATGTTAATGAATGCTTGCCAAATCCTTGTCTTCATGGAAGGTGCCTATTTTTATTTAAATACTATTATCTCCATGATAATGTACCTAACTAACAATATTTAAGACTTAATGATACGGGAAGTTTGATAAATATACTTTTAATTATGTTCTTCCATAAAAGTAAGAGTACAAGCACACTTAAAGATGACAGATGTTGCCTGCTTAAGCTAATCTAATATAGTGACATTATCTCAATTCTTTTGCATATTTGTTCATTACCATAACTAGTATTCAGTAAGTGGGGATCAATTAATGTTTAATATACTTAAAGCAAATCTTTAGCTGTTACATGCCAACAGCTGAAATGGGAAGATGTCTTCTAATGTGACAATCAGGATCCTTACAAATTGCCTCAGCACCTATAGTATGCACATTTGAAATCCATTAGAAAACTATTGAGAAGTACCATGGATTACAGTAGGTTACATCAGACCACTATTTTGAAATGCATGGAACAATACTACTAGTGCTGTATCTGGAATTGCAGAGCTTCACCTGAGTAACACTATTTTGTATTTCAGATGCATAGATCTCATTGATGGATATCAATGCTCTTGTGAACCAGGATGGACCAGCTCAAGATGTGAGATAAATATTAATGTATGTTTTCAAAATGATTTTTTTAATTATAGGGGAAAGGGTAATATGTAATTGAAACTCATCTTTTTTTAGTTGACCTCTGAAGTCAGTATGAAAATATAGGACAGAAATTCAGTTGTTTAAAATCCATTCTGAAAGACACATTATTTTTTGCTTACATGACAGTGCATTAGAAAAGGCCATTAACAAAATGTTGAAAGAAGTTTAAAGGTGAAGTGTGAATGATAAGTCTGGAAAGCCACAGCAAGCTAAGCCAACATTACCTGAATATCGTTTGTCCCTCAGTTTGGGATGAATAGTATAGTTACCTAATTTGCATGTTTGAGTCTCACTTGCTGTAGTTTAGCTGCATATTTGAATAGTAAACCTCAAGGTGCAATGTTCTACACTGAAAGCTGCCATGACTTGTCTTTAAATTTCAAAGTCCATGCAATAGTAGAATTCTATGGTACAAAACCATGGGGTACTAAATATACTACACACTTCATCCTCTGAAGTTCATTAATAATTTTATGTTCTCATGGGGAATGGCTGTGGACAAGAAGGGACCCATCTATATAAGTCTGTGCTGTGCAGATTCTATGGTCAGCAAACCAATTTGTCGAAGGTGACTACATCTGGCAGAACAATGAACAGAGTTTACAATATTGACTACACTTTGTAGAAAGTATTGAATTGATTTAGACTTTTTTTAGGTTTTCTGCCAACAGAGTTTAATCTGATCTTGGGATATGATCATTTTAAATGCATTTGGTCTCATGAGAAAATCTGGCATGAGAAAGTTTGGCATGAATCTTCCTTCAGGCTATCTGATTCCTAATATTGTGCTACTGAATTGTCAAAAAACATTCCAAAATGTTATAGAAACTTCTTTTAAATTTATGTATGAATGCAGGGACTTTTCATAATTGTTATTTACAGCTTAAAGTACTATATAACTAAAAATGTGTCATATTACATAAAGGAAGTATGGTCATAATTTTTCTGTTGAAAATCTATGAAAGTCTCACACAAGGTGTAATTCTAGCTGGAATATTAGCTTCCAAACTCTTTTACAGAAAGAAAAGACCAGAAAATAAGTAATCCAGCTCTACAGAATGCCAATCATGGTATGATAAGATATGATATTGCAAATCTGTATGTTTATCAGCTGTTGCCAATGCTAATACAGAATATCTTTGGGTAATATTTTCTCCTGAAGCATCCATGATTTACACTTTTCTCCATTTGAAGAGAACAAGAGATTAAATGACCTGTAGGCAGCATCATAAAATTATATTCAAAAGATAATCATATTTCATAGCAAGATGTTTGAAAATGCATAGATGAGAAATTCATGGGAAGAAACAATATACATATACTTTTGACAGATAAGTCTGTCAGAGTAACAGCTTCATTTTTTGACAGTCATTCTATTTGCATGCAATGTGATTCCCAGATTACACTATGCTGCAAATGTCATATTTTAAAGGTTCTATCATTGCATTCATCCTGCTCAGACATATATCATGCCTATGCAACTCTTACAGTGATCTGCTAGCCTTTCTGACTATGTAGGGGTATACACATCACAAATATCATAGTAGGCTTATGCTCTGTAATTTTTTTTCTAGAGTAGCTTCGGCCACTTCCTTTCTTTTAAAAAACAACCATGAAACCATGATTTAATTCAATAAATATATATATTCTTTCTTCACTTGAAGATACATGTCTTTGTATTAAGGGCTGTGCAATTTCATTTGTTATAGGAGCCAAGATTTTGTTTAGAAGGGAGTCTGCAGGAGTGGTTTTTTTAAGAACAGGCCAAGGTCTACTCCATGGTGGAAACAACCTGTTTGAGTCAGCTCCAACCAACCAACTTCAGGGGACAGTTGAGCCTCTCACTCAAGATGTTGGATGATGGCACCTTTGTAAAAACGTATTTAAGAAAGAGTAGAGAACAGTGCTCAGCAAAGAAAGGAGTGAGGGGGGAAAGAAGTATAAGAAACAACCAGACAGTAACCAAGGTCATTGAAGAAGGAGAGGGAAGAGGAATCTTGAGGTGCTGCAGCGGAGAGCTCCAGTCAGAGCTGTAGCCCCTGCAGAGAATCGTGGTAGAGCAGGTATTTGCTAGTAGTCCATGGAGAGAACCATGCCAGAGCAGGCTTCTGCACTGCAGCCCACGTAAGACCCCCTGCTGCAACATGTGGATATGCCCTGAGAGTGCTGCAGCCCATGGAGTGCCCTGACAGGAACAATCCATGGCTGCAGCAGCAACAGGCTGTAGGCAGGAACTGTGATGCATGGAGAGGAGCCCATGCAGGAGCAGTTTCACCTTGCAGCACATAAAAAGGACCCACACTGAAGCAGGGAAGGAGTGGGAGAAGGAAGGAGCAGCACAGAGGAACTGGTGCGAACTACAGTCCCTCTCTCCCACCCCATCTGCACTTCTCAGAGTAAAAGTAGGAGGTAGAATACTGAAATAGAAGTTGAGCCTCGGAAGAAGTGGAGTGTGGATTTAGGTTTTCTTTCTGTTTCTCACTGGCCCAAAATCTATTTCTTGTTCCATGAATGTAAATTATTATTTTTCCCATGTCAAGTCTGTTTTGCCTGTTACAGTAAATGGTAAGTGATCTCTCTGTCCTTATCAATCTAGGAGCTTTGTCATCTTATTTTCTTTCCTTGTCATGTAGAAGGAGGGAGAGTGAGAGAATGGCTGGGTGGTCATTACAAGGTCAGCAACTAAGATGATTCAAATAACCAGTTTAAAAATAAAATATATTTAAGTGTATATATGTATTTTCCTAGGCATACTTGGATTTTTTTTCCTTTACTTTTTTACCCTGGATTTTTTTTTCTTTTTATTTTTTTCTTTTTTCTTTTTTCTTTTTTCTATTTTCTATTTTCTTTTTTCTTTTTGCACCCTGGATTTTTTCTTCCTCGCCTATGTTGCTATAGAGTTTTCAAGAAAAAACACTTCAAAACTTTCTCTGGTTGTCTAATATTTTTAGGTACAAAATGAGCACAATGTATATTTTAATTATAGCCTATAACTTTTGCATATCAATTATGGAGTGTGTATATTGGAAATTCCCTACCTACTACAGTTTTCATTGCTTTTTCATTTATGGAATTCACTCAAGAACGAATAACAGTAAAAATACATGCACTATATGAATCAATTTCAATATACATTATTCCCTTTACGTATTTTTGAAATGGTAAAATGAATGTACATAATGGAAAATTGATCTTTTCTATTGGATAAACATAGGTTAATAGTATGTGCAGTAATAGCAATTATGGTTAATAATAGACATTACTTCTTATTTTTTTTGGCTTTTTTCATTTCTTTGCTATGATGGATGAGACATGATTGACAGATGTGCTTCTTCCATGCTCAGTTAAGACTGTCTCATCCTGTCAAAAAGGAAGCAAAAAGCATTTTGAGTCTTCTTTACACAGGAGAATATTCAGTTTGTTGGTGCTTCAGCTTGTATCTGGTGGAAAGCTGTGATCAGACTGCATCCTAGAGTTGTTTTATTTTATCTTGTTTTACTGATCTTTTCTCTCTATTTTCATAAAAGATAGAAACAAGTGGTAAATCAGGAAAATCAACTAATTTTCTGTGCAAAGGCACCACAGCTTATGCTCATGCAGAGGCTACTTCAAGCAAATAAATATTTATGCATCATGACCAGACAGATTGCACAAAAGACATGGCTATGTCAAACATTGCTGGATGTACAAAGACCCTTAGATAAGGTGGATGCTCTTCATGCCTCTCTGAGACTTTTTCACACTCTTGAGTATTTTTACCTATTGCCAATTTCTTGAAAGAAGCTAAACTAAGGTTAACTTATTAAAAAAAAA